>JAUCMX010000030.1:9177067-9183323 GCA_033459395.1 Hemibagrus guttatus | reverse complement strand
GTAACATCTCCCCCCTCTGAACGGCGCGGCTCCCGAAGCGCCAAACCATAACCCTCACCGAAAGTCTGGACGAACTGTGGGTCCCAAAAAGGAGCGAGGAGCATAGAGAGGCAGGTGGGGGGAGCGAGAAGCATGGCAAGGCAAGCACTCACGCCGAGCGACATCCACCAACAAACGGTAGTGCCGAGTGATGACTTTAGTCCCGCTGGGGTCAGAAACCCCCCAAGGGGCGGGAGGGCGGGAGACAGCTACATCCGATGACCTCCTCCGCCAACCAGGAGTGAGGCGGCATCCCCCACAGAGAAACAAAGGTGGAGCGGCGACCCTACAGAAGCTGGCGCAGAGCGCAGACCGGAACAAAAACCAAAAAGCAGAAATCCAGGCCAGAAACCTCCTCCATTAACGAGAAGTGAGGCGACGTCCCCCACGGAAAACCAGATGGTGGAGCGACGTCCCCCATGGGAACATGAGCGGAGCGAGGGCCGGAACAAAAACCAATATCCAGAAATCCTGCAAAAAAAATAACCAGAGCAGGCAAAATAAAATCCTTGCATGAGCTATCCCGCTGGGTCTGTACGGTTTTGGCTGGTCTTTCTGTCACGTTTCCGGGATACAGAGCATGATGAATCAGACCCAGCACAGGGATAGACAGCAGACAGGAGTTTATTTAACATAATAACAAACATCCACGAAGACACCACACAGAGATGTTACATTCAGACGAAGACCAGCCCCGAACCCTGGCAAAAGGCCACTATAAATACTTAACATAATTACACACAACATAAGGAACAGGTGAACATCAATCGGGACACATTAGGGATAAGGCGGGGCTAAAACAAGTACATGACAAACATAAACAACAATACAACATAGCCCCTGCTGGAACCCCCCCTAGTGGTCCAATATAGGACCTGCCACACGTAACAGTTAACAAACAATGCTCTTGTTTTTGTTGTTCAGGTTTGTTGAACATCAGGAACTCGTACTTCCTCATGATGAGAAGCATAAACTGTCTGTGGTGATGGACAACATGTGGTTCCTCATGTTGTCTGTAATTACGTTTAGTATTTATAGTGGCCTTTTACCAGGGTTCGGGGCTGGTCCTCGTCCTTATGTGGCGTTGTTCATGTTGTCTCTGCATGTTTATGATTTTGAATAAAACCCCTGTCTGCTGTCTATCCCCGCGTTGGGTCTGGTTCATCTTGCTCCATCTGCCGGAAACATGACAGGAGCACCAGCCAAAATCGTACAGACCCAGCGGAATAGCCCATGCGAGGATTTTATTTTCCCTGTTCTGTTTTTTTTTTTTGCTTGATTTTGGGGTTTTTTTTTCTTTTTTTTTTGGCCCTCGCTCCGCTCCTGTTCCCATGGGGGACGTCGCTCTACCATCTGGTTTTCCATGGGGGACGCCGCCTCACTTCTCGTTGGCGGAGGAGGTTTCCGGCCTGAATTCCTGGGGTTTTGTTTTTTGTTCCGGCCCTCGCTCCGCTCCTGTTCCCGTGGGGGACGTCGCTCCACCATCTGGTTCTTCTTGGGGGACGCCACCTCACTTCTCGTCGGCGGAGGAGGTTTCTGGCCTGGCTTTCTGGTTTTTTGTTTTTTGTTCCAGCCCTTGTTCCGCTCCTGTTTCCGTGGGGGACGTCGCTCCACCATCTGGTTCTTCGTGGGGGATGCCGCCTCACTTCTCGTTGACGGAGGTTTCCGGCTTGATTTTTTTCCTCGGTACCCGCCCCGCTTCCGTGAGGGACGCCGCTCCACCTTTGTTTCCCCGTGGGGGACGCCGCCTCACTTTTTGTCGGCGGAGGAGGTTATCGGCTGTATCTGTCTCCCGCCCTCCCGCCCCTTGCGGGATTTCCGGCCCCAGCTGGACTAAGGTCGTCACTCGGCTCTGCCGTTCGTCGGTGGATGTCGTTCGGCACGATTGCTCGTTGCATGTTTATGATTTTGAATAAAAATCTTCATCTTGCTCCGTCTGCCGGAAACATGACACACACTAAAAGCATGTTTATGTCATGTGTGGTATGTCAGTAAATGAGTGGGTTCACTTATATGCAGTCCCACTCAAAGTCCATTAGTTTCTTAAGTAGACTGGCAACCTGAGTGTTGACAAGTTTCTTTTTATGGGCGACCTCCCCGTCCACTTTGACAGGACTTGTGCACCCTTGGTGCCTTTTTCAGAATTTATACCAATGGACTGCCTGAAGACAGACCTGTCTTAACACACCCAGTGGATCTGAGACCAGGAGTGTGTGTGAGCCAAGAGTGTATGAGTCACACTCCAGCATGGGAGATGCTCGAGAAGTGTGACACATGGACACGTCTTCTCTTTTCAGCCAAAGTTATGATTTTGTCCCAAACCACACTACCTAGTGTCTATGTACACTGGGCTCCAGGAAGCTCACTATATGAGAACATTGTCTCTGTCTCTAGAATGACTTTACAGAGAGTTAACTTTATCCTCACTGATGGTTGTAATCTGGTCAGAGCGGTTAGTAAACATTCCAGTGACAAGGAAAAATGGGGGAACACACACACACACACACACACACACACACACACACACACACAGTCAGAATTGTACACCTGCCAAAAACTCAATTTTTTACTTTTGTCACTCAACCTTAAGCAGCTGCAGGTTATTTCTAGCCAGTAACCAAACTGAAATTCCTCAACACTGTACTGCCAGGTGATTAGACATTCTGCTGTAAAAAATAATAGAGATGAATGAACTTCAACAAGGGCTGAAAATATATATAAATATAACATTATTTCAAATGACTTTCCAGTGCATCAGTCAGTGAATATTAGTAAACTTGTTTTCTTAAACATTCTCAGAACTAGACACTGAGACTAGAAGACTGAGGAAAGGATATGATGAAGCGTCATACTCAGTAAAACTGCACTATTTAAAGCTTTACTCACAGAGCACAAAAGCGACACCTGCTGGTGAAGAGGATGTCCTGCATGCATCTTTCCAATAAATGAGGCACCATAAATACACCACTGATTTACAGCATGAACAGCTAAAATAATAATAATTAACTATTGGTGTTAATTCATGTGAAATATGAAGAGCAGAGCAGTTTCAGTATGAAAGGTTTGTTCCAGGACACTGCAGGACAGGATGGTCATGAGGAATCTAGGGTTCTAACGTTTCTTGTGTGAGAGACTGGATAGGTAGGTGTTGCACTCTGGACTGTTTTAGAGTGACACACTGATAACTATCCTTTGGAATTGTGTGTGTGTAAAATATTTTATGATGTAGGTATTCATAGACAACAGTTATAGACAATTGATATAAAAAGTTTACACACCCTTTGTGCTACTGAAATACAACACACACATATAGAGCAACTTTAGATTTTCGGACATTTTAAAAATAATTTTAAAGAAATCCCATGGAATAAAGTGTTGAAATATAATTGGAATTAATCAGTTAATCAGGTTTTGCTGGAGGAGTCAGTAGGATAAAAAGAGCAGAAAATTAAGATTCACTCTGTATTTCATGAAATGGATCCTAATAAGTGTAGCAGCTACATGGTTATATTTATACACTGAAAGGAGATGAAATAGTTAACAGAGGAGTGTTTATAACTTCTCTGTGTTTGTGCACCTCCCCTTTCTCTCTCTCTCTCTCTCTCTCTCTCTCACACACACACACACACACACACACACACACACACACACAAATAACCAGGAAGTTTCAAAGAAAACGAAACTGATCTCTCTCTCCGTGTGTGAGTTAAGGAAAATGGCTGAAGCCAGTATTTCAGTAGATCAGGATCAGTTCAGCTGTCCAGTGTGTCTGGATCTCCTGAAGGATCCGGTGACTATCCCCTGTGGTCACAGTTTCTGTAAGGTGTGTATTAATGGCTGCTGGGATCAGGAGGATCAGAAGGGAGTCTACAGCTGTCCTCAGTGCAGAGACACTTTCACTCCAAGGCCTGTTCTACGCAGGAACAACATGCTGGCTGAAGTGGTGGAGAAACTGAAGAAGACTGAAGTCCAAGCTGCTTCTCCTGCTCCCTGTTACGCTGGACCTGGAGATGTGGAGTGTGATTTCTGCACCGGGAGAAAACTCAAAGCTGTCAAGTCCTGTCTGATCTGTGTGGCTTCTTTCTGTGAAACTCATCTCAAACATCACTATGAAGTTCCTGCTTTAAAAAGACACACATTAACTGATGCCTCTGGAAAACTAGAAGAGAAGATCTGCTCTGAACATGACAAGCTGATGGAGATCTACTGTCGTACTGATCAAAGGTGTATTTGCTCTTTGTGCATGTTAGATAAACATAAAGGACACGACGCTGTATCAGTTACAGCAGGAAGAGCTGAGAAACAGGTGAGAACTCATCCCAATGATATTTCTCATTTAGATTTAGTAGCTTTGGTCAGTTACAAGATTGAACTTGTGATTGAAGAGTTAAATAAAGTAAATGTATTAAGTAAACGTATCTTTACTCAGCGTTCGTCATAATCAGATCAGATGAGTGAACCTTCACTCGGCCAGCAGCCATTTTACAACTTAAACTAGTCCAAACAAGACAGATAACAGGAGAGAACTTTAACCCTGTACCTGTCTGATATAAAAAGTCTACACACCCCTGTTAAAATGCCATGTTTTTGTAATTAAAAACTTTAATAAATTAAACCAAGATAAATCCTGACAGAAAATTTACCACCTTTATTGTGAAATTGCAAGCTATATGTATAAAGTGAAAAACAATAAGAATAATTTTAGAGGAAAAAGAATAAAAAGAAAAAATGTCCAATAAACTGCTGCATAAGTGTGCACACCCCTAAACTAATGCTCAGTTGAAGAACCTTTAGATTTTATCACAGCATTCAATCTTTTGTTTTTGGGTAAAGGTCGATCAATTTGGAAAGTCTTGACTTATCAATATTTTATCATTCTTCCCTCCAAAAGTATGCTAACTCTGGACCTTTCCAAAACCTTGATCTTGTCTTAGTGAAGCCATTCCTGGGTGATTTATGGGTCAGTGTCATACTGGACGGTGAAATTCCTCTTCATCTTAAGTGTTTTAGCAGAAGTCTTAAGGTTCTGTGCCATAATGAACTGGTATCTGGATCTGTTCATTATTCCCTCCACCCTGATTAAAGCCCCAGTTCCAGCTGAAGAAAAGCAGCCTGAAAGCATGATGCTGCCACCTCCATGCTTCACTGTGGGGATGGTGTTCTTTTAATGATCTGCTGTGTTTTTATGGCCAAAACCTTCAACTTTGGTTTCATCAGACCACAACACATTATTCCACATGGTTTTAGGAGACTGGATGGATTTTTTATGCAAATGTTAGACAGACTTGTCCGCCTCCCTCACAGTTTCCTCCTGGTCTTCTCATTAATTTTTAGGAGGATGTCCTGTTCTTAGTAATATCCCTGCTGTGCCATATTTTCTCCAGGTGTTGATTATTGTCTTTACAGTGTTCCATGGTATATTCAATGTCCTGTATGTTTTTGTAACCCTCTCCTAATTGATATCTTTCTACAATACTTTTTATATCCACTGTATGACCTTATGGATATAACTGATGTGTCCTCAGAGTGAGGTAAAGGAGGAGCAGATGAAATTCCAGCAGAGAATCCAGGAGAAGCAGAAGAAGGTGCAGGAGCTGAAACAGGCTGTGAACACTATAAAGGTGAGCAGTGAGCAGAGACAGAGCTGCTCCTAGAAACACACACAACATGGACAACCAGTCATTTACAGTCCCAGTAAGAGAGGGAATGTGTGTGTGTGTGTGTGTGTGTGTGCGCGTGTGTGTGTGTGTGTGTCCTAACAGCTCAGTGCACAGACAGCAGTAGATGACAGTGAGAAGATCTTTACTGAGCTGATCAGCTCCATGGAGAAAAAGCGCTCGGAGGTGACGGAGCTGATCAGAGCTCAGGAGAAGACTGAACTGAGTCGAGCTGAACGACTCCTGGAGCAACTGGAGCAGGAGATTGCTGATCTTCAGAGGAGAGTCACTGAGCTGGAGCAGCTTTCACACACACACGATCACGTCCATTTCCTCCAGGTAACACTCACTGTCTGATCTACAGAGCCAGCTGTTCCTCACACACTCTCTAAAACACCTCTCATTAAAGCAGCAATAAATGTCCCTGTGTGACATCACAAGTGTGTGTTTCATTTCATTTGTTCTCTGTAGGCTTTAGCTTCTGGACGTCGGTCTCCTGCATTAAACAGACCAGATTTTGACACGTCCAGCATCACTGTCCCTCAACATCTGTCATTTGA
>JAUCMX010000030.1:9159567-9169567 GCA_033459395.1 Hemibagrus guttatus | reverse complement strand
CGTCATCTCTTTCCTGGAAGCATTTTACCTGTATTTTTGAGACTTCACCAGCACGTCTGCGGTTAAAAAGTATTATTCTTGCAAGTGTGGTTTTAGCAAGCTCAGCATAAAATTGTGGTGATGGTGTCTGCTTCAGGTTTTCAGATGAGGCATCTGCAATTGTCTCAAGGTGTTTGTGAAGAAGCTGAACATCATGAGTAAATGGTAGTGTTAATGGCTTGTTAAATTTTGCTTCATTCAGTGTGCTTAAAGCATTGTGGGAGATGAACTCTGACCACTTGCTGCTATACAGTTTTTTGAATGTCTCAGTTGATTTGATTAGCTCTTCATCCTCTGCCATTAAAGCTCTACAATGGATAATTTCACACACCTTTTGTAATGTGTGCCCCAATTTTAAGGCTAGGCTTGGTGTTTGGTAGCAGTTCATTTCTTCATCAAAGCCAGACATGGTTTTGACAGCTTGAACAACACTTGAAAAGTTGGCAGGTTTTACAGCTTCCTCAAGACTGTGGATGGAAGACTCACTACGCAAAGTTAATAGAAATCTTCCAATTTCACGAAGCTTCTGTCGAATATATTCATACTTAGTAGGGTCATTTCCATGTTTATTGAAGAAAGACTGTGCTAGTTGAAGAATGCAAAAGTCATTGCGTACTACAGAGGCAACCTCATCTTGCTTCATTACACTTAAGAGCTTCCAAACCCCTGGAGATATCTGGTGTGGGAATGTAGACTCTGCCATGGCTGCCAAACCCAAAACCCTGACCCTACCATGGTGTTCATTTAGATCTCCTGGCTTTAAAGAACATCTTTTTACATGTCGCCATAGGTCTTTACGGACAAACATCCCTTTGCAGTACATACAATGCACAAACTCTTTGGAATCACAAGTTCTGGCTGGTTTTCTTCTTACTTTGAGCATCCCAGTTCCTTTCTTTTCAACATCAGTATTATGCTGATAATTGCCTTTGTTTCTAAGTTTCTCCAGCAATACTTTACGTTCTTTTGAGTTCTTTGGGAAGGACAGTGCTTTTGCAACTTCAACTTCTGCCATGTGTGTTTTCAGATGTCGAGAAATTTTTGACTGGGGTTTCCCACAAATATAACAGTAGTTTTTCTTAGTTTCAGAACAGGAAATTGCAGACACCTGAACACCCTCATCAGGTCCAGTCACTTTATCCTTGCCCTTTGCCAATAGAGACTCCAAGAGTTGTTGATTCTTAGGTTTTCCAGTGACTGCTGTTGGCAGAGCTAAACAGTCTAACCCACTGCCTAATTCTGTAACTACTGATGTTCTGTGGGTTTTCGACACTTGCTTAACTTTGCATTGTCTAATGATCTCATCATCAGATTCTACATCAGTCAACTTCTCCCCATAAAATGAACCAGCTTCTTCACAAGATCCTTCTCTGGCCTTAAAACACACTTTGCCCTTGCTTGCACCTTCAGGATTCAACTTTGTAATCCTGGAATCGATAGCCTTTTGTTTCTCTGTATGCTGTACTTGTAACTCTACTGAGCTTTCAGATTCATTCTCTGACTCTGGTACATATTCCTCATCTGATTGTGACTCCTCATCAGAACTTACACCCTAGTACCAGAAAAAAGATCACCATGAACTACACTTACACTTAACTAAAGTTCAGCAAATAAAGTATAAATGCACTCACCCATGATAGCAACTCGCTCTCATTCTTTCCAATTTTAGAGAAGCAGGACTTGTGCCAAAAACAAGAGCAGACTGCAAAAGAGAGAGAGAAGTAAATAAATAAGAAATATTGTAAACAATATTCAAAAGGTGTACAATATTCACATTAAATACACAAAACAAACACCCCACAATGGTCACCTTCACCTAAGGCACAACTAAAATAAAAGATGAAACTTTGAATTTTATTAAACATTTTTACACCTGCACTGATTTATCACAAAACCAGGACCACTGTCTGGATACAATGAACCATTTAGATAAACGATAGCATTTATAAATGAACTGCCATCTTAAACACTGTAGGGTTACTGTTACTGACCTTTGCATCTAAGACCAATCCATCTGAGTGAAACAACCGGTCCAACACATGCAGCACATTTGTTCATGCTTGAGACAGTCGCAGGAACAATTTCGTGTTTACAATTCTGTAAACAGAATTAAAAGAACAGTCATTTTATATCAAACTAGAATGAGCAACCAGTGGAGGCATGACGTGGAGAACTGATTAAATTTATTTGCTACTAGATGATGTGCATTTTTGACTTTCACTGTGTTTGCACTCTCAACAAAAGCTGAGGTAAAAATGGTAACGTTTGTATATTCTATATAACACGTATAAATCAAAGTTTTGATAGCAGAAGAACCTGGTAAAGTAAATGAAAACTTTAAAACAACTAAATGTGTTACTCACTGCTTACTTATTTGATATGCGAATTCATTAAAAAATACTTTTCCACAATTGTATGACAGTACATATAGTACTCAGAATTATGTAACATGAAAATGAATACTCGTACTCATAAGCAAATGGCCTCTTGATTGGTAAATCATCAAGAGTGAGTTAGGGATTGAGACTATCCATTCCATAGAATTTCATAAAACCAAAAACTAATGTCTATCCTACAAACTTACTTTTGCTGTCTTCTCACTTGTTCCTATTGTTTCTTGACCCTCAGACCCAGACTGCTCCTTCACAACTGCAATCTAAAACATACAATAAAATGTTGAAAGTTACACATGAAGCTAGCTAACACCACTTTTTTTGCTTGGATACAAGGAAATTTATGTTTGTGTACTACCAATTTCATAAATTAATATGCTGAACTGTGGTTGTAGGTGGTAGGCACTAAAGTGGGTGTGACATTCAAGACCCAAAAGTGCAGCAAGATTTATAAACCCATTTTGTTTCAAACAAACATTTAGTGTTAATTAAAGGTGCTGTTGCATAATGTTACCCCACACAAGATAGGCAACAGTAGTTTAAACAAAATGGCTGCAAGAGTAGTTCATAAATTTTATGCATTAGATCCTTGACACTACTCATATTACACTATGTCCAATTTCACTTTCTGACATGTTTTGATCTGACCTCCAACAGCTCTTTGGAATGTTTAGATCAGGTATAGTTTTCCATCACACTTGACCTACTTTCTGATATCCAGACAGTTTAGCTAGGATGCAAAACTTGAGGACAGAAAACTATACCCAAGTTATTCCAATGACCTGACAGTGTAAACCTAGCTATAGTGCTTTCCTAACCAGGTTAGTGCCACAGACAGGCCATGACCATCTATCATTTTGGGAATAATTAATGTCAATGTCAGTACATCAGAAAACAACCAAGTCACATTTATCTTAAAGTAACCAAAAAAAACTTTTCAACCAAAGCATTTCCCAAAAAATCTAGACATCAGCCAGTTTCTGTAACAGTAGCAGGATGAGGGTGCAAACACACTGCACCAAGCAAAATACTGACTCCGGTCAGTAACTCCACATCTGCCAAATACAAATGTAAGATAATTGTACATAATAAACATGTGGTGTTCATATTATAGCTTACTAAAGTGAAGTCCCTCGAGACCACATTTCTGTCAGACACTACACACACAGCTGCTGATGTGCATTAACTAACATTTCCACAACGTCCCCTTAATACCTAGTGTACTACTAAACCATGTGTGTGCCATACACAACCTGATAAACACAAACTCCACATAAATCACTACAGTCCTCATATAGCATGTTTCTCAATGACACTGACACACACTACATGTTCCTTACAATATAGTTCCTAAATGTCCTCATTAGACACACAGTGTTCCCACAAACAGGTCTCAGTCATACACAGCATCACATACACAGGCTAACTAAATCCATAATACAGCATATAAACCTGCATACACTTCTACCTCTGAGTACAAGTAGTGTTTTCAGTGCAAGGTGCAGCTCACAGACACACTTCACTATTACTGTGCATCATTCCCAGTGACTTTAATGAAACAGTCTTGTGATGAACACCCTAACTGAAACTGAGAAACTGACTGCAACATTTGGGGCATAATTAATTACAACATGATTTCTGAGAATTACCTTTTCTGTATCTTCTATAGGAACCACAGTCTCGGACTTGTCTTTTACAACTCTAGGAGATGTTGTGACCTCAGGGACAGTTCCAGCTTCATTCTAAAACAGAAATGACAAAGATTATTTGCATTTTACACTAGTTATATATTTACTTATACAGCAACTCCTAAAAGTATTTGGACACTTACGCCACAAGTTCATATTCATAAATGTCACTAATACATGTCAAACCAATTCACATTTATTTTAAAGAGAAAAAAACACTACTACATTTTTACACCAAAACATTTCCCCCAAAATAGATTTGATGTGTTAAAAATTATAAAAAGAATAAATATAATAGTCATAATTACACAAAAAATATTTGGACAGTTAGTAGTGGCGTCATTAAAGATCACAGTTACAGTGATATTTAGTTTGCCATTTCTTGTTCCGTAGAAAATCTTGCCAACATCTAGACATCAGCCAGTTTCTGTAATAGTGGCAGACATCTCCACAAAGTTTCACCCAGCAAAACTTTCAGTCCATCCTCACTAGAGCATCAATGATCTAACTCCTTCACCACTACTTCTAATAGATGCTCTATGGTGTTTAGGGCAGTGCTCTGGGAAGTGTTACTAAGTGCACTGTATATATTAGATATATGCACTATATATGGTATACTGCTTATACCCATATAATGGACACCCAACTGTGACAATGATGCCTGTAAAAACAGTGCTGAAGCTGATTAACTTCTAGCTGTACACCAAACACACATTATAGTCTGTGTCACTGCTGTACAGACAATAAACCAACACCCAAGTCATATCTGCTGTGTGATACACCTATAATGGTACCTTAAAATTGAAGGATGAGGGTGCAAACACACTGCACCAAGCAAAATACTTGAATAAAAGACTCCGGTCAGTAACTCTACATCTGCTAAATACAAATGTAAGATAATTGTACATAATAAACATGTGGTGTTCATATTATAGCTTACTAAAGTGAAGTCCCTCGAGACCATGTTTCTGTCAGACACTACACACACAGCTGCAACTAACATTTCCACAACGTCCCCTTAATATCTAGTGTACTACTAAACCATGTGTGTGCCATACACAACCTGATAAACACAAACTCCACATAAATCACTACAGTCCTCATATAGCATGTTTCTCAATGACACTGACACACACTACATGTTCCTTACAATATAGTTCCTAAATGTCCTCATTAGACACACAGTGTTCCCACAAACAGGTCTCAGTCATACACAGCATCACATACACAGGCTAACTAAATCCATAATACAGCATATAAACCTGCATACACTTCTACCTCTGAGCACAAGTAGTGTTTTCAGTGCAAGGTGCAGCTCACAGACACACTTCACTATTACTGTGCATCATTCCCAGTGACTCTAAAGAAACAGTCTTGTGATGAACACCCTAACTGAAACTGAGAAACTGACTGCAACATTTGGGGCATAATTAATTACAACATGATTTCTGAGAATTACCTTTTCTGTATCTTCTATAGGAACCACAGTCTCGGACTTGTCTGTTATAACTCTAGGAGATGTTGTGACCTCAGGGACAGTTCCAGCTTCATTCTAAAACAGAAATGACAAGAGATTAGATATAACAAAATTATCTGTTTAGGTTTTAAATAAAATAATTATATTTGACATGTATTTATAAAAATTAATTGTAAAAAGTATATGTAAAATCAACAGGTTCTTATTAATCATGTTTTGCTGTAAATTACCTGTTCTCTTTGTTTGATAGCTTCCAGGGTGACTGCTGTTGTGGGTGTAAAGGGGTCTGCCTCAGAAACAGCCTACAAAATCGATCAATAAACAAGATAGCATGCATGTATTACTTGGTGTCAGTAGACCCGATGATACACTTTGACGTTCACCCTCCTCACCTCGTTTGATGTAGTACTCATTTCCTGTGGTTGCAGTTGGTGTTTTTCAGATGCAGTCTGTAAAAATGTGTTATAACATAAAACCTTGGGAATATAAATAGAGGAAAGTAGCATGTAATGATTTAAGTGATATCTGCATGTTTAAGCATGGCCTCAGTAACAGTGGAGAGTCATCTTCAGTACCTTGCTTCTCCAAGGCCACTCAGAATCACCATAGTTGTATGTGATCTCTTCTCCAGGGTTGATGCTCCTAGTTGCAAATAAACACAGATGAGGCGTTCCCTTTACAGTGATTATTTTCATGTTGCTGTTTGGGTTGATATGGTCATCATTGACAAGTCTCCCAAGGGAACCATCTTCTCTAGCAGCATCAACACTGAAGCATGAAATAAATGACATCATTGTTTGGCTGCAATCACATTCTATTTAAAAGTCAACACATTATCAAGACATTATATAAGAAACACTGCAATATTATACATAATTATATTACACATACCATAAGAGTTTTCCATTGAAACGGAATTCAAACATGAAGACTTTCAGAGCATCATGATATACTTTTTGTCTGTGATCACATTCCAGTTTGTTTATGAGTTGTCCTCTGTATTCCAAAAGAAAATCTCCCTTATTAAAATGGACACAGCTGAATACTCCACGCCCTGAACGGGAGAGAACAAATCTGTAAGGCCAGTGTTTTCCAATCCTACCCCTAACACTGGTTTGGTGTATTCATTCTCAATATTCTTGATGAACCTAACTGTTAATGAAAAGAAAAAAAAACTAACAAAGAATGGCATTTAAATAAAACTTACCTTTATCTGAACTGATGTACTTCACATCAAATCCATCTTTGTCTTTGCCAGTTGCTGTAAAATCTGCAGCCTCCTTTTTGGGACTTGCTTTCCCTCTCCTCAGCTTCATTTCAGTCATCTTGCTTAAAGGATGGTGTTTTTCCAGGCAGAAGTCATCCTTGTTAAAGTTTACTTGAGTAATTTTATCCTTAGGTTGAAGCTTTAACACATTTAGTCTGTATATAAGCCGTGGTAAAGTAAAGCACCTTTTCTCTAACCCACTGACTGATCTATCAGCATGCTGAGGGAAAGATGGGCTTTAAACTCAGAGATTTAACCATGCTTACCAATTTACTTTACACCACTTTTTTGAATTGAGATCAGATTTCATTAATTAACTTAAAGTAAATAAATTAACGTTACTGGAGCAACAGGACCGAGCAGAGAGACACGACACCACCCTCAATTAAATTATTATTTACTAATTGGATTATGGAGTTAAACGCCATGATGGTGTCATCGGAGCGGCTAGAACACTTACAGGAGTGATATATTTACAGCGTGAAGGCGGTCCAGCTGCATGTAGAGACTGTACCGTCATGTCCATCACGGTCATGGTCACTCAGGGACAGTTTAAATCACCGCTTCACATGCTACTGTGTTTCCGCACGCACGCGCTGACAGGAAGTGACGTTCTAGCGACTGACACGAACAGTAGCTAAAACTAGTTAAACTAGCTAAAATCAGTTAATAGGATTGGCTCCGAAATAAATAAAATAATAATACAAAACAATAAATAGTTGAACAATCCCCATGTTATCTGATATATGCACCGGGCGTTCTGTGAATGCAGCACGCTAAACCACTTAATCTACAAACCATAACCTCACATGGTGTTCGGGATGATATTACGTAAAGATCAGCGATGCTGCACACGTTAGCATTGACTATCATTAGCAAGTGCAACCATGCTAACTTACCGATGTTTCCAGTACATTTTAATTAAACCACATACACTAAACTAAACTGCATTTAAACGTCACCGCATTCATTAAAACACATTTGCATAGTTTTTTTTATAATTAAAAATATGAAAATTACGATATGATAATTAGTAAGGTTGCTAACAAATTGCATTTTAATTCTAATTAGACAGAATACCAATAAAATATTTCTTAGAATATTAATAAAACAAACTTAACTTTTACAACATCAATTTTGCAATATATTTAATAAAAACAAGTAAATCTAATTATATTTATTTAAGCTTGTTCTCATACCTGGTTTTAAAGATTGTCTGCGTGCTTGATATTATGGGATGTTCACTGTGATGACGCACGGCATAAAGAGAAACTCCGCCCATAAGAAGATGACGTGGCATGATTGACACAGATCTCAGCCAATCAGAGTGCTAATTTGGCAATCCAGCGGTAGCCAATCAGGAGTCTCAAAATTTAACGCTGGTGTTAAGCGTGTGCAATACCGACACCAGGATATAGGGGGCGCTATACCAAATTCCAGGTTAACACTGTGTTAGGCCACTCTCAAGGTTTTGTGGTGTAATAGGACTTCAAGAGAAAAATTGACTGGGAGTTCCTCTGATATAGATAAATGCAGCTACATATCAGGAATTATGAGGACACCGGTCCTGTCCTCATAATCCCAAATGTCCCCATAATGTCGGTACGTAATCAGGTCAAAAGTCCCGGTAAACCATAAAAACCAACGCACACAAACACACACACACACAAACACACATACACACACACACAAACACACACACACACACACACACAGAGGTGTAATTAAACACATACACACACACACACACTCACACACAGAAGTGTAATTAAACACACACACACACGCAAACAAGCAGAAGTTTAAATTAAACACACACACACACACACAGAAGTGTAATTAAACACACACACACACAGGCAGAAGTGTAAATTACACACACACACACACACAAGTGTAATTAAACACACATACACACACAAACACACATACACAAACACACACACACGCATATACACACACACAAACACACACACACATACACACACACAGACACACAAACACACACACACACACACACACACACACACACACTCTTCACATGAATATAGAGTATTGTGTGAATTAAACCCAACATGTTGACATTGTTCAGTTTGTTTTTCTCTTTTATTTTAGATTTCTGTTATCTGACTCTGGATCCCAACACCACACATCGTACCCTCATTCTGTCTGAGAACAACAGAGTGGTGAGAGACAGTGAGAGAGAGCAGAAGTACTCTGATCATCCAGAGAGATTTGACTCCTTATGGCAGGTGTTGTGTAAGGAGAGTGTGTCAGGACGCTGTTACTGGGAGGTGGAGTTGAGCAGTGGTGTTGTGTACATATCAGTGTCATATAAAGACATCAGCAGGAAAGGACGGGGTAATGAGTGTGTGTTTGGACGCAACAATCAGTCCTGGAGTCTGTGGTGTTCTTCTTCTTCTCTCTCTTTCTATCACAACAACATTAAGACTGATCTCAGAGTTCCATCACCCTCCAGAATAGGAGTGTATGTGGATCACAGTGCAGGAACTCTGTCCTTCTACAGCGTCTCTGACACCATGAAGCTCCTCCACAGAGTCCACACCACATTCACTCAGCCTCTATACGCTGGGTTTGGGTTTGGTTTACGATCATACGTGAGGTTGTGTGATCCAGAGTAAGATGTATCTGGTGTTTTATGGTCAGTAACAAGTAGAAATTGTGTCACAAATGATCTTATAGAAAAGTGTTTCATTTCAACAAGATTACACATTATAGAGAGATCGCTCCTGAGCACCAAAGCACTAAAACATCTAAAACACACACACACAATATTCATTCTTTGTAATGTTGTCATGTTTTTCATCCACAGCCACCTACAGAGTGAGTTTAATAGTTTTTTTTTTTTTTTTTAAATGAAGAAACTTTTTTTTAACGAAAAAAAAAAAAAAGACATTAGCCTGGTTGTGTAAGTATGTAGAGCTTTATAATTGGGGTTGTGTCTGTGTTCAGAATAAACCAATGAACCATGATTCTGATTAACTCCAAATAAAGACGTTTCTGTGGGATTTCCTTCAAATCTTCTTATCATCTGACCATTTAAAATAACAGAAGCAACTTTGATTTACTGATACATTTAACTTTATAAACTCCTGACATGAATATGATATGAAAC
>JAUCMX010000030.1:9113206-9159067 GCA_033459395.1 Hemibagrus guttatus | reverse complement strand
ACAGGATTATAGTCATTGAGGCAGGACACTAAAGACTTCTTTGGCACACGAATGATGGTAATAGTTTTAAAATCATGTTAGAAATATGGAGCTACTCAAGGATGTCAGTGAAGATATAAGCCAGCTGGTTTGCACATCCCATGAGCACTTTAGTCTTCTGTGGTCTGATCTTTTCTTTTGCTAAACTTTTTTATATTTAAAAAAAACAAAACAAATTGTATTTATAAGGTTCTGTCTGCCAGCCAATCATCATTCAGGCTGAATATGGGATGAACACAATATAGGAAACTTTACCTAATCGTCTACTCTATGATTTAATGTAGTTTAAATATCATTATATGCTTTACAATGAAATTTCATGGTTTAGAAACTTCAGACACAATCAGAAAAATCAAATGAATTGAAAAGTTGATCTTTTATTTTTCTAGAGTATGATCCTAACAGGTTTAAAATGTTGTACTACAGTGGCTTTATTACATATCCCAGCTCTCACAACCAAATGGTAATCACATCAGATGGTGATCAGAAACTGTGAACTAGCTGACAGTTGGGGGTCGACTCCGGTGATCTTCCTCCCATTCAATGCTTTGTTTAAGAGTATCACCTCTTGGCTTTTGCATTGTCATACCAGGGAGTTGACACCTGTGAGGTCTACCTCCCCTTGTTTGTTTTTGTTCAAGAGTATCACCTCTAGGCTTTTGTATTGTCACACCTTCAAGGCCTGACCACTCAATGCCTTTGAAACTGAACATATGTGCCTTATCACTGGACTTGATGACTACAGTGCCACTGCAGTGTGTTTTGATCTCCAATAAAAGATTCCTGCTGAACACTACTTCCAAGTCCCATGGTCTGCTTTTGTGAATTCACAACACTGGTCATTAGTGATTTAATGAGAGGTTGCTTCATATGAAAAAAAGAAAAAACAGATAAAAATAGATAGATAGATAGATAGATAGATAGATAGATAGATAGATAGAGAGAGAGAGAGAGAGAGAGAGAGAGAGAGAGAGAGTGAGAGAGAGTGAGGGAATGGTCTAGTATGTCATGGTTATCCACCCAGGATCTCTCTTCTTCGCTGTGCCTAAGTTTAACAGATATTGTAGCCATCCTCCCTAGAGTTCAGTAAAGTGTCAGCTTTACCATTGCTTGTGCCTGGTCTGTAGGTAACGGTTAAGTTAAACCTGGGAAAGAAGAGTGCCCATCGGGGTTGGTGGGGGTTCATCTGTTTGGCATTAATGTACTCCAGGTTTTTATGGTCAGTGATTATTTGAAAGGGGCACGTGGTTCCCTCTAGCAAGTGCCAACATTCTTCCAGTGTGGCTTTAATGGCCTTAATTTCCCACATCATAGTTCACTTCAGCACTGGTTAACCTGCAGACAAAAAAGGCGCAAAGGAATAGCAAGCTGGGGCTTACATTTCTTTGTGAAAGAACTACACCTATCCTGCAAATAGAGGCATCCAATTCCACAATAAAAGTAACATTGGGATCTAAGTGTTTTAGAATAGAGGCTGTGGTGAACCTTTGTTTCACCTTTACTTATGACCAAGTATCCATAAAGTACCCTGGTCGTGTGAAACTTGGTTTTAGCCCTCACCGATGAGATTATAAGCGATATGCAGGTCCAGTTTTGTGATGAAACGTGCCTCTCAAAGTTGTTCCAGTGCAGAAGGGACCAGTGGCAGTAGATTAGGGTCCCTGACTGTGATGGCATTCAGACCTCTGTAGTCCATACATGGCCAGATGTCCGGGAGAGGTAGCCTGCTTTCAAGGGTTCTTCAATGTAATTCTCCATGGCCTGGGTCCCTGGTTCAGACAGAGGGTAAATCCAGTAGCTATAAAGGAAGTAGCTATATGACACAGTCCCAGGGTTTCTGTTGAGGTAGCTTGTAAGCCTGTTCTTTTTTCACATTTTGGTGATATTTATTTAAATAAACACAAGTTTTAGTCATGCTAGCACAATGTACAGCTTATACAGAATGAACAATATATGGAAAAGATGAATTTCCAGCCATTTTAGGTCTTCAGAGTGCGTTTAATCTGGCTCAGGTTGATGCAAACGTTTCAGCATGTTGCTAATCCGATTAAGACCTGTCCTTATAGATGGACAGTTAGCATAACACTGCACCGCTAGCATTGGTTGGTGTGTTGGTGGGTTGGATTATAAAACAGAAAGCACCATCTCTTCATGTTGTGGGATTACTGCTGCCGGTGCTGTTGGGCGCTTCAGATCAAAAACCAATCCAAGCTGTCAATCAGCACCAAGCGACACATGGGTAAAGTTCTTTATCTTTGGTTCAGGAGATCTAAAGATAAAATGGTCTCAAACATGGTCACAGTGTTTCAGATTGGAATATGAGAAGATTCAGTCATGGTTTGGTTGGATAGAATGTTCGGTTTATGAGTGACTATACAGATTGCGTTACTTCTTTATTTATTTATTGCACCAGCTTCAGTAACTGGTGCAGTGTGTGTTTAGAATTTGCAGATCATTTAATAAAGCCAATGCAAAGAAAAGAGAAGGACAAATCAGGAATCCCTGACTTCCTGTGACAAAAAAAGCATCATTTGTTTGTAAAAGGTGATGTGTCATTCGTAAACTAGTTGACTCGGAGTTGATTGCTGTGAGACGAATTACATGCTGTAGAAGCAGGATCCTTTTTCTCCTCTAAAGGCAGTTAAAATCCCGGGAAATTTTTTTTTTGTGAATTAGAAAGCAACATAGGATCCCCCAAAGCCATTTCAATCAGAGTTAAACAAAGAAGAACAATCAATAGACTTTTAGAAAAGAATTAAAAAATGTGATCCGAAAGAATCGACTCGCTTATTTGACTCACTGATTAATGTTATGTTTAAAATATTTTTGTGAACAAAATGTGAAGGAAATTTACTCCAAATCTGATGTCCGCATTCACGATGCATAAATTACACAGGTCTTTGTATAAAAGTCAATATGTTTTGTGCCTGATGCTGTATTAATCTGTGGAAATTTATTTTCCTGGTGGTTATTCAGAATCTGTTAATATATATGGTGTGTTTCAAATCACTTTTAATAAGTTTTTATCAATTAAAAGCATTATTTATGTGAAAATTATATGAATTAAGTTATTAATTTTTCTAGTTATTGTTCATTCTTCAACACATTTGCATTTATATTTTATCTAGAAGGATATTTATAACAATCAGTGTTAAATTGTCAGTGTAAGTGTTTCTTTGTGTGTTGTATTAGAGTAGATAGGCAGACAACTTATTAGCACCTTCAAACTGCAAAATACAGAAAGACTGAAGATGGTCCTCATAAAATAGAAAACAATAAAACCAGGAACCAGACTGAAGCCAGGCAAAGCCAAGCAAAATCAATATAAAAACAAAATCCCTCTCAATGTGAAAATATAATACAACACAACACATCGAAAACCATACCAACTAATTACAAACACACACTGCGCTACCACTCAGGAGGAAATACAGCAGGGGAATTGGGGAAATATAAAACAGGTGAACACAATCAAAGCAGGAAACGGCGCAAACGCAAAAGAAGATTATTTAAAACAATTGAGCAACAGTGGCCATCTGGTGGTGTGAGGAGGAAATGTCTGTGATGTCCATTACAGTGAGTGCTGATGAAGGATCAGATCCTGCTGTTTAACACTAATGAATACAACTTGATAAGAAAATATCAAACTGTCCCTAGATGAAAAGGATGTCTGAAAGGTTAGATTTATGGACGAAAATCAGGATTAAGTGTTGATTAAAGCTGTATTTGATTTGTCTGATATAAACACAGTCTCTCACTTGAGCTAAAGTGTGTAAAGTTTTTATTTTTTTGGTTTACGATCATACGTGAGGTTGTGTGATCCAGAGTAAGATGTATCTGGTGTTTTATGGTCAGTAACAAGTAGAAATTGTATCACAAATGATCTTATAGAAAAGTGTTTCATTCCAACAAGATTACACATTATAGAGAGATCGCTCCTGAGCACCAAAGCACTAAAACATCTAAAACACACACACACAATATTCATTCTTTGTAATGTGGTAATATTTTATTATCCACAGCCACTTACAGAAGTGAGGTTTACAAATTATTAACAATTAAGAACCTTATTTTAATGAAAAGTTTTAAAAATTTACAAAAGTCTGGTTGTGTAAGTATGTAGAGCTTTATAATTGTGGGTGTTTCTGTGTTCATAATAAACCAATCACATTCAATCTCATGTACAAAAGTAATTATCATCAGCTGCATCAATGAAATGATTCTGATTAACTCCAAATAAAGCAGATCTGTGGGATTTTCTTCAAATCTTCTCGTCTTCATCCGACCGATTAAAATAACAGAAGCAGCTTTGATTTACTGATATTCATTCATTGTCTACCGCTTAGCCGATCTATTCTCAGGTCACGGCGAGCTTGTGCCTATCAAAGGGCATCAAGGCAGGATACACCCTGGACGGTGTAACAACCCGTCGCAGGGCACACACACAGTCTCATTCACTCACGCAATCACACACACTACGGACAATTTAGAGATGACAATCAACCTAAAATGCATGTCTTTGGACTGGGGGAGGAAACTGGAGTACCCGGAGGAAACCCCCGAGGCACAGGGAGAACATGCAAACTCCACACACATGGCGGAGGTGAGAATCAAACCCCCAACTCTGGAGGTGTGAGGCAAATGTGCTAACCACCATGCCCCCCGATTTACTGATATATTTAACTTTATAAACTCCTGACACGGAGAGAGAGAGAGAGAGAGAGAGAGAGAAAGAGAGAGAGAGAGAGAGAGAGAGAGAGAGAGAGAGAGAGAGAGAGAGAGAGAGAGAGAGAGAGAGAGAGAGAGAAAAATTGTGAAGGGATTTCAGTCAGAAGTTTTGGAGATCTGCAGGATGCACAAAATTATTCCTAAAAGGAAGATATACCAGAAGCTATTGATCCCATGAGGGAAATTTTTGTGTTACACCAGCTTAGACAGTTACAACACACAAAAATATAAAATTATAAATACATACACAGTTGTGCTCAAAATTTTGCATAACTTGGGAGAATTTGCAAGATGTGCAGCTTGTTTTTTAAAGAAAACGTGTGAGAAAGCAAAACAAATAGATTTGTGAGATAGGACTCATAAGTTCATGTGTAAGCCATAACGGAATGGAACAATCAACAAACAAAACATGACAAAGATAAATATGAAGTAATTCCTGTTCAAAAGTTTGCATACCTTAGTTCTTAATATCGTGTATTAAGCACCACCTTTAGCATCAATGAAGTCATGCAGTCTTTTGTAATAACTCTGCATGAGGTCTTTATTCTTTCAGGTGGTATAGCTACCCATTATTCTTGGCAAAATGCCTCCAGTTCCTGTAAATGTTTTGGTTGTTTTGCACAAACTGAGATCTCCCCATAGTGACTCAGTGATATTGAGGTCAGGAGACTGTGATTGCCATTCCAGAACCTTCATCTTTTTTGCTGTAGCCATTGGAGTGTCAACTTGGCCTTGTGCATAGGATCGTTGTCATGTTGGAACTTCCCATGAGCAGCTTTCGTGCTGTAGAATGTAAATTGTCTGCCAGTATTTTCTGATAACATGCTGTATTTATCTTGCCATCAATTTTGACTAACTTCCCTGTGCCACTTGTATTTAAGTACCTCCTTATTGTGCTCCTTGAAACAAAAACCTCTGTGTGTCAGCCTGTGTGTTTATAATGTTTATAACATTCAAGGATATGTAAACTTTTGATCAGGGTGTTTGGGTGATTTAATCTTTCTAGAGCGGACAGACACACAGAGCTCTCCGGCAAAACAAAAGGTGGTGGAATCTGTTTCTATATTAACAACAGTTGGTGTAACAAGTGAAAATGTGAAAGTACTGTTTCAACTCTGTTCCCCAGACCTGGAGGCCTTCACCATTGACTGCAAGCCCTTTTACTCGCCCCGTGATTTCTCCTCATTCATTCTTGTTGGTGTTTACATCCCGCCGCAAGGTAATGTGCGCAAAGCGCAGCACGTGCTGGCTGACGAGATACAGCGTGTGGAACAGACAAACCCGGATATCTTGGTTATTGTCCTAGGAGACTTTAATAAAGGTAATCTCTCACATGCCCTGGGCCAGTCTGACCACATCATGGTGCATTTGATTCCAGCATACAGGCAGAAATTAAAACTCTGCAAACCTGTTGTGAGCACATCAAAGAGGTGGACTGTGGAGGCTGTGGGGGAACTTCAGGGGTGTTTGGACTGTATAGACTGGGATGTTTTTAGTTTTACCACCAACAGTCTGGATGAGTACACAGACACTGTGACATCCTACATTAACTTCTGAGAGAACAATATCATTCCATCATGCACCAGGGTGAGCTATAACAATGACAAATCCTGGTTCACAGCCAAACTCAGACAGCTCAGGTCAGAGAATAAGGCCACATTCGAAAGTGGGGACAAAGGAAAATACAAGGAGGCTAAGTACAGATTTAGCGAAGAAGAGCTTAAACAGAGCATGGTGAGAGAATGAAACAGCAAAAAAAAAAAGACATATGACAAAGATCATAGGACTTAATGACTACAGACCCATCGCCTTGACTTCTGTGGTTATGTAGTCTTTTGAGTGCCTCGTGTTGTCCTACCTCAAGAACATTACAGACCCTCTCCTGGATCCACTACAGTTCACCTACAGAGCCAACAGATCTGTAGACGATGCTGTGAACATGGCCCTCCACTTCATTCTTCAACATCTAGACTCCCCAGGATCCTACGCCAGGATACTGTTTGTGGACTTCAGTTCTGTTTTAAACACGATCGTCTGAGCTCTGCTCAGAGACAAACTCTTTTAGCTGAATGTGTCTGACTCTATGTGCAGTTGGATCATGGACTTCCTGACAGACAGATGGCAGTTCTTGTCTCTGACTTCCAGCAAATCAGCACTGGATCCCCCAAGGCTTTCTCCCAAGATTTCAGGAAGGACCTAGCCCCCCTCCCCCCTGTCATTAAACTTTTACATTGTAAATTGCAATACTTAAGTCACTTTCTGTAAACAGTTTTATTTCATTTATTCTAGTTTATTTTATCTGTGTATATGTCTGCACCTGACACCAAGACAAATTCTTAGTACTGTAAAGTGCTCTTTGCGAACCCTTTGCTGAACCTAGCAATAAAAACTTTTCTGATTCTGATTATCATTAGGTTTTAAAAAGGAGTCAAACAACTATGTGATAATTAATGACTTGTTGAGGACAAAATCAATATCTGCTTTGTTGGAAATTTTATCAACAGAAAATATATTCCAGCCTTGTCTTTTAAATGGATGGCATTGTACAATGTTAACTGGAATGTCATTCGGTGTCTTCAACACAAATATTTATTAACAAACAAAATATAAAAAGTCACATTTAAAATATTACATAGATGCTACCTATGTCATAGTGTACTTAATAAATATATGCAAAATATTGGGTAAAAATGTACTTTCTGTGATGTAGAAGAGACAACATCTCTTTTTACATCTCTTGTACATTTTTTTTTTTTGTGAATGTGTTACATTTTTTGGAATGAGTTATGTACCTATCTCTGAGAGAAAAAAACAAATGTTAGAATATGTATTAATGCTTTTGATATTATTTTCATTTACTATAACTCTAACTCTTGTATTCAATATATTGTTACTCTTTTCATTATACTTGGCAAATTCTTTATTCACAAATGTAAATTTTTGGGTAAGAACCCACTTCTGTCAATTTTGTCTGGTTGATTATAATTCTTACATTTTTGTCTTTCTTCTTCTTCTTTCGGCTTTTCCCTTCAGGGGTCGCCACAGCGAATCATCTCTCTCCACCTATCCCTATCTTCTGCATCCTCAACACTTGCACCCACTAGCTTCATATCCTCATTAATTCCATCCATATACCTCCTCTTTGGCCTTCCTCTTTGCCTCCTGCCTGGCAGCTCCATGTCCAGCATTCTACTACCAATATACTCACTCTCCCTCCTCTGAACATGTCCAAACCATCTTAATCTGTCCTCTCTAACTTTGTCCCCCAAACGTCCAACATGAGCTGTCCCTCTGATGTACTCGTTCCTAATCCTGTCCAACCTTGTCACTCCCAAAGAGAACCTCAACATCTTCAGCTCTGCTACCTCTAGCTCTGACTCCTGTCTCTTCCTCAGTGACACTGTCTCTAAACCATACAGCATGGCCGGTCTCACCACTGTCCTGTACACCTTCCCCTTGATTCTCGCTGATATTTTCCTATCACACAGAACTCCCGACACCTTTCTCCACCCATTCCAACCTGCCTGCACTCGCTTCTTTACCTCTTTCCCACACTCTCCATTACTCTGGACTATTGACCCCAAGTACTTAAACTCATGTACCTTCTTCACCTCTTCACCCTGTAACCTTACTGTTCCACTTCCCTCCCTTTCATTCACACATGTACTCAGTCTTACTACGACTGACCTTCATTCCTCTTCTCTCCAGAGCAAACCTCCACCTCTCCAGGTTTACCTCCACCTGCTCCCTGCTCTCACTACAGATCACAATGTCATCTGCAAACATCATTGTCCAAGGAGACTCCTGTCTGACCTCCTCTGACAACTGGTCCATCACTATAGCAAACAGGAAGGGGCTCAGAGCCGATCCCTGATGCAGTCCCACCTCCACATTGAACTCCTCTGTCTGACCTACAGCACACCTCACCACTGTCCTGCTCCTCTCATACATGTCCTGCACCACTCTGACATACTTCTCTGCTACTCCTGACTTCCTCATACAGTACCACAGCTCTTCTCTTGGCACCCTGTCATACACTTTCTCCAAGTCTACAAACACACAGTGCAACTCCCTCTGACCACCCCTATACTTCTCCATCAAAATTCTCAGAGCAAAAATTGCATCTGTTGTGCTCTTTCTGGGCATGAAGCCATACTGCTGCTCACAAATTTCCACTACCTTCCTTAACCTAGCTTCCACTACTCTTTCCCATACCTTCATTGTATGGCTCATCATCTTTATCCCCCTATAGTTACTGCAACTCTGCACGTCACCCTTATTCTTAAAGATCGGCACTAACACACTTCTTCTCTATTCCTCAGGCATCTTCTCACTCTCTAAAACCCTGTTGAACAAACTAGCTAAAAATTCCACTGCTGCCTCTCCCAGACACTTCCAGACCTCCACCGGGATGTCATCAGGACCAACTGCCTTCCCACTTTTCATCCTCTTCAAAGCCTTCCTGACTTCATCCTTTCTAATCTTATCTACTTTCTGTTCCACAGAGTTAACCCCTTTTACTCTTTTTTCCCTCTCATTTTCCTCATTCATCAGCTCCTCAAAGTATTCCTTCCATCTCCTCTGTACACTCTCCTCACTTGTGAGCACCCTTCCATCTCTATCCTTAATAACTCTAACTTGCTGCACATCCTTCCCATCTCGATCTCTCTGCCTAGCTAACCTGTACAAGTCCTTCCCTCCTTCTCTAGTGTCTAACCTAGTGTACAACTCGTCATATGCCTTCTGCTTGGCCTTAGACACCTCCCTCTTCACTCTGCGCTGTAACTCCTTGTATTCCTGTCTATTCTCTTCAGTCCTGTCCATGTCCCACTTCTTTTTGGCTAACCTCTTCCTCTGGATACTATCCTGAACTTCCTCATTCCACCACCAAGTCTCCTTGTCTTCTTTCCTCCTTCCAGATGACACACCCAGCACCTTTCTCCCTGTCTCCCTGATCACTTCTGCTGTAGATTCCCAGTCATCTGGCAGCACTACCTGACCACCCAGAGCCTGCCTCAACTTTTCTCTAAATTCCTCACAACATTCCTCCTTTTTCAGCTTCCACCACTTGGTTTTCTTCTCCATCTCTATCTTTGACCTCTTTGTCTTACAGACCATCAAAGTCATCCTACACACCACCATCCTATGCGGTCTAGCTACACTCTCTCCCACTACCACTTTACAGTCACTAATCTCTTTCAGATTGCCTCTTCTACATAGGATGTAGTCTACCTGTGTTCTCCTACCTCCACTCTTGTAAATCACTCTATGCTCCTCCCTCTTCTGAAAATAAGTGTTAACCACAGCCATGTCCATCCTCTTAGCAAAGTCCACTACCATCTGTCCTTCTAGGTTCCTTTCCTTAACTCCAAACTTGCCCATCACCTCCTCATCACCTCTGTTCCCCTCACCAACATGTCCATTAAAATCCGCTCCTATCACCACTCTCTCACCCGTGGGAATACTCTCCATCACCTCATCTAATACACTCCAGAATCTCTCTTTCTCCTCTAACTCACAACCTACCTGTGGGGCATAACCACTAACAACATTCAACATCACCCCTTCAATCTCTAACTTCAGACTCATCACCCTGTCTGACACTCTCTTCACCTCCAGAACATTCCTCACAAACTCCTCCTTCAGGACCACACCTACCCCATTTCTCTTACTATCCACACCATAATAAAACAGCTTGAATCCTGCTCCTATACTACGAGCCTTGCTACCCTTCCACCTGGTTTCCTGTACACACAGTATATCCACCTTCCTTCTCTCCATCACATCAGCCAGCTCTCTACCTTTCCCTGTCATAGTACCAACATTCAGAGTTCCTATTCTCAGTCCTACACTCTTACCTTTCCTCTTCTCTCTCTGTCTGTGCACTCTCCTCCCTCCTCTACTTCTTCAACCAACAGTAGCCCAATTTCCAACGGGCGCCCTGTAAGCTGGCCTCCAAGCCTTTATTGACTAGGGGGCTGCAGGTAATTTTGTGGATGAAGATCTCCCAGACGGTTCAGCTCACCCTGCATATTGGGCATCACACGGAGCTTATTACCCTATATGTCACTAAGGTTCCTGAGATCAGCTTCATCCTAGGTTTCCCCTGGCTGCAGTTACATAACCACCGTATAGATTGGTCCATATGGTCAATTTCCATTTGGAGGCCTCAATGCCCTCAGAGCTGTCTCAGGGGTTCACGAACCAAACCCCCCACCATAGAGGAATCAGTGGACCTGGCCAGGGTAGTGGAGGATTACTGGGACCTTCAAACAGTCTTTTCCAAGCACCGGGCCCAAACCTTGCCACCTCATAGGCCCTTTGATTGTGTCATCAACCTGCTCCCTGGGGCAGCCCCTCCCAGGGGCAGGTTGTTTTCCCTTTCCTCTCCGGAGCAGAGAGCTCCGGAGGATGACTGTCAGGTGTATGGATGTATGGATGAATATATCCAGGAGGCTCTGTCCTTAGGGTTCATCTGTCCCTCCACCTCACCAGCAAGCACAGGCTTCTTCTTCGTCAAGAAGAAAGATGGGAGCCTGTGTCCCTGCATTGATTATCATGGCCTAAACACCATCACTCAAAAGGACAGATATCCCCTGCCCTTGATAAACTGGGCATTTGACTGCCTTCAACAGACCAAGGTGTTCACCAAATTAGACCTGCTTAGTGCCTATAATCACACTCGCATCAGGGAAAGAGGATGAATGGAAGACCTCATTCATTACACACAACTCCTCCTCCAGAACCACCAGGCCCCAACCTTCCTCCCTCCGTGCAGTCCAGCGATTCCTAGGCTTTACTTACTTTTTCCCCCGCTTTGTGAAGAATTTTAATACCCTGGCTAGCCCACTGTGTGCCATGACCAAAAGGTCCCAGGGCAGATTCATGTGGATGGGTGAGGTGCAGGAGGCTTTTGAGGCCTTAAAGAACAGGCTGATTTTGGCCTTTGGATGCCTGATCCCAGTGCCAAGTTTATAGTGGAGGTGGACGCCTCTGACATTGGGGTGGCAGCAGTCCTGTCCCAATGCTCAGGTCCTAAAGGGGAACCGCATCCCTGTGCATACTTCTCCCACTGGCTGACTGCCCCTGAGGGAAACTATGATGGCTTACTCTGAAGGCCTATGTGGCATCCTGCCAAACCTGCGCTCATAATTAGGAGCCTCAGACCCACCCGCACGGCCTGCTTCGCCCTCTCCCCATACCATTGCGACCTTGGTCTCACCTCTCTTTGGACTTCATTACTGGCCTGACAGTCATCCTTGTGGTGGTGGACCAATTCTTGAAGGCCAGTAAATTTATCCCCCTTCCCAAACTTTCCCCAGCCAAAGAGACCACGGAGCTCATCCTGCAACATATCGTCAGGACCCATGGCTTCCCTTCCAACTTGGTCTCGGATCATGGCCCACAGTTTGCCAACTGCTTTTGGAAAGGCTTTTGCTGTTTGGTGCCACAGCCAGCCTGTCATCGGGGTTTCATCCCAAATCAAATGGTCAAACTGAGAGGGTCAACCAGGACCTGAAACGGTCCCTTCAGCGCTTGGCCTCCTTTGGTCAGAAAGGAAACATGGTGATCTTCCTTGTACATGGAGCCTTAAGCAATCCACTTGTCTTTCAAACTATATGGCAGCTTTTCAGTGAATGATTTAACTCCACAGGCAGTATCCAGATAAGCGAGCCCTGGCAAGAGACCTCCTGACTTTGCTGCATCAATTTCCAACAAAAGGTCTCCAAGCTCTCTCAACTTCACCTTGTCTTTGTTAGAGATTTTAGGAAAGTTCCCCAGTTTCTTTAGCAAAGCATCCTCAATGACCTCAGAGCTACCATAGAATTCTTCCACTGTGAGTTTGCATAGTGTATGGATTGCTGTGGAGCACTATAGCCTCCATTGTCTCTCACACTCACTTTTGGTGTTTTTTGGTGACTTGATCTGTGTTACTCTTTTGGAGAGGAATAAACCTAGGATTAAACTGTGGGTATGTAGAATCTGGAAGCTGCTGCCATGCTTGAAACTTAGATTGCATGTGAACCTGTTTCTTGTTATCTTGAGTCAGAGAATGAGTCTCCACATACTCACCGGTTCTTTGTGTCACATCTTGAGTAGTTAATTCTGAGAAGTCCTTAAGTGGTTCCTCCCATTCAACTGTGGCTTTATAAACTGCTGCTTCAGCTGAAATTGAAACTGCTGCCCTTTGTTTTTATAAAACATGCAAATTATCTTCTAATTCTGCTTTTTCTTTCATCATTTTAGCCCCTTTTTCAGTGTAAGACACCTATAAACGTGCCGCTTTGGATTTTGCTCTAGCACGAATAGCTGCTGAACTGCTGAAATGATCTACTTGAGTGTGAAGAATATCTGGATCTGCATACATGCAACCATGTCTCTAAACCTTGTTGGGTAGTTTCAGCACCCTTGTCTGGATCCATTTTAATTTCACTCAACTGAATTCTTGATCACATGGTTGTACAGTGTATGGTTGTAAATACAGCTCTTGCAATCTTGCTTGTTGAGTCTATGCTTTTTTACTATGTTGTCCTCGCAACTACGTTGCTCTGAAGAAGCTAGAAAGCTAGCTAACAAATGAACACATTTACTTCTGGTTGCTCATTCCCTTTTTATCTTTTTTTGTAGAACTGAAATACAATAAACAAGAAATTAAATTACAAATTGAATATTAATTTGTTCAATATACATATGAATATGAACACACACAATCTGCATACACAGGGGATGAAAACTTGCTCCCACCCTCACATACATCCCACAAGTAGCACTGACTTAACACATACCTCTTACAACCTTTTCCCAAGGCAATGACCATTCACAAGCTGAACTGACACCGTTGCTGCACGTTGCCTGTTGCTGAACTAAAAATAAACACTGCGTGCATACAAAAGAACAATACTGGAAAATGGCCTGTAGGTATCAGTCATACACTATGACCAGACAATGGGCAGAACAATGTAGTTTCTTCATTCGCGCTGCCAAAAATAAATGAGCAGCCTGAGGGGTGAACTGAGGTCATGTTTGCTGCCGGTGTTAACGATGTCGCATGAACCGAGGTCAAGTTAGCTTCCAGTGAAACGTCTCCTTCACAGAAGACACCATGAGGTCTCTCACACTTATTTCTATTGAACTCAACTACTGTGTGTGTGTATGTGTGTGTGACAGGTGAATTAGATTCAAGTTACACTATGAAAGAGCTGGTAGGGGAAGGTGGATATGGCGCAGTCATTGGAGCTCTTCGTCCTGGTGATGGAGCGACCTGACCCCTGCATGGACCTTTATGAGTTCTATAAACTGTCCAATGGTCAACTGTGTGAAGACGTGCCTCAGACAATCATGGAGCAGATGGTTCAGGCTGCTCGTCATTACTGCGATCATGGAGTTCTTCACCATGACTTCAAGCCTGAGAACGTTCTCATCAATCAGCAGACTCTGGAGGTGAAGCTGATTGAATTTGGCTGTGGTGACCTACTCACAGATAACGTCTACACCGAAAACAGTGGTCAGTTCACTGTAGATACAGAGTCTGGTTCTGGATGCTGTGGAGAATGGTGTTTTGTGACACGTTCTGCTCTTTCTCTCTTTTCTCACTTAAGCACTCCATATTACAATCCTTCTGAATGGATTCTATACCAGGAGTATTTTGGCATTTCTGCTACGGTCTGGAGTCTGGGGGTTCTCCTGTATGAGCTGGTCTGTGGGATCTTGCCATTTAATACCAGAGAGAAGATTGTCCAGAGGAAGCTAAAGTTCCCTTGTCATCTGATGATGAGAAAATGTACAAGCATGCCTTTTTCCAGGATTTCTTCTTGTTGATGACTTTTTATTGATCTGGACCTCATGGCCTATGGCTCTGCTCACACAGAGTGCTACATGCTGATCAGGTGGTGCCTGGAACACCACCCTGAAAATCGACCAATGTTCCGGGATCCTGAACCACACTCTTCTGTCTTTCTTTCTTATGGTAAATGTTTTAAAATTGGAAACAAGTAGGACCAAAATAGTTTGGTATAATTAAAAGTGAAAAATAAATGAAAAATAGTTTCTGACTCCTCTTTACTAAAACAGCATAAGGGTGAGAACCCTTCTTTAAACTTGCTAATAAAATTATTACATGGATATTATCTATGCATTATTTTAAAATGACTTCATTAGGAATGACAAATTTATTCATATCTGACTTTGGATTCTGAAAGATAAGTAAAGGATAATCCTGTTTCCACTTCACCACTGCCTTAGGAAGAACACTTTTTTCTTTGCTTAAGATTTCCATAATATAAAGGTTATTAATTTTTTTAAATCCCTGATAGAAAGACCCCTAACAAGAAGATCTGAAAGAGAAGCAGTTACAGGCTTATAAATCTTTTTTATAAGGGGAAATACAATGAATTAGTTTTATATCTTCACTTGAAAATACATTTAAACCAAAATCATTAACAAATTTAATAATAATTATACAGATCACCTGAATGATTTAATAAGTCTGTAACAAAAATGAAACCTTTGTTAAACCAATCACTGAAAAAAAATGCTCTTGTTTTTGAATAAAATACATTATTTGGCAAAAAGTTTTGGGACGCCCCTCCAGAGCATTGAATTCAGGCATTCCAATCACTTCCATGACCACAGGTGTATAAAATCAAGCACCTAGGCATGCAAACTGTTTCTACATTTGTGAAAAATTTTGCTTTCATGAGCTCTGTGAATTCATGTAATTTCCTCACTACTAAATATTCCACAGCCAACAGTTGTATTATAACAAAATGGAAACAATTGGGAACAACAGCAACTCAGCCACGAAGTGGTAGACCACGTAAAATCACAGTGGGGTCAGAGCATGCTGAGTCACACAATCTGCAGAAGTCACCAACTTTCTGCAGGGTCAATAGCTACAGACCTCCAAACTTTATGTTGCCTTCAGATTAGCTCAAAAAGTGCATAGAGAGCTTCATGGAGTGAGTTTTCATGGCTGAGCAGCTGCATCCAAGCTTTACATCACCAAGTGCAATGCAAAGCAATAAATGCAGTGGTTCAAAGCACTCTGCCACTGGACTCTACAGCAGTGGAGTGACCAATCACGCTTCTCTGTCTGGCAATCCAACTGATGAGTCTGGGTTTGGCAGTTGCCAGGAGAATGGTACTTGCCTGACTGCATTGTGCTAAGTGTAAAGTTTGGTGGAGTTTTTGTGGGGTTGTTTTTCACAGGTTGGGATTGGACCCTTAGTTATAGTGAAAGGCACTCTTAATGCTTCAGCATACCAAGAAATTTTGGACAATTTTATGCTCCCAACTTTGTGGGAACAGTTTGGGGATGACCCCTTGCTGTTCCAACATGACTGCACACCAGGGCACAAAGCAAGGTCCATAAAGATATGGATGAGCAAGTTTGGTATGGAGGAACTTGACTGGCCTGCACATAGTTCTGACCTCAACCCCATAGAACACCTTTGAGATGAATTAGAGTGGAGACTGCGAGCCAGGCCTTCTCGTCCAACATCAGTGCCTGACCTCACAAATGTGATTCTAGAGGAATGGTCAAAAATTCCCATAAACACACTCCTAAACTTTTTTGGAAAGCCTTCCCAAAAGAGTTGAAGCTGTTATAGCTGCAAAGGGTGGGCCAACTCCATAGTAAACCATGCAGATCAAGAATGGGATGTCATTAAGTTTTAATCAAAACTTTTGATAATGTAGTGCATATTGATTTTTCCAAATAATACATGAATGGGAAGAGAAATTATGTTTATAGACTTGTTTGTGAAAGTTAGACAACTTAATGTAGAGTTAAGTTCATTTAAAATCACAGGCGGGTAAACAACATGTAATGAGTCACCGGAGGTGGATGATGTAGGATCCATATGCAAAATTTATCAGCAGAATGGGCAGGTGAAAATGTTGTTCAAAAACATAGCAAAAGTCAGAAAATCAGAAAACAATCACTACAGGCAAACAAATTAAAGAACAAAACACAAAACTAGCTCAACAACGTGTAGAGAAACGGGCAGAGGTCATACAAAATAATCGAAACTAGAGAAATGCAATGCAAGGCTTGGTATGCCGACAAAGGGACAATGTCTGTGTAGAAACCTGGAAGCATACCTCGTGAGTGTCTCTGAATTCAGAGGAGGGCTCCCTCTGGTGCTCTGATTCCAGACAAGACTTGACAGAGCCCCCCCAGGAACACCTTAAGGTGTTCTATGACATGGACGGGGAGCAGGCCATGATGTGACAGGTGAAATTCCTCCATTAAAGAAGGGTCCAGGATGTCAGCCGCATCAACCCAGGAGCATTCCTCTGGCCATACCCCTCCCAGTCCATCAGATATTGCAGGCGATTCCCAATGCAATGGGAGTTCAAGAGGTTCACTGGTAGCAGGGCTGTCAGAGTGAGAATCGTGAACCGGCTTGAGGAGGGAAACATGGAAAGTGGGAGAGATGCAGTAATTGGAGGCGAACTGGAGCCGGTAAGAGACCAGGTTAATTCGTCGGATTATTTTGAAGGGGCCAATGAACTTAGGGCTGATCTTACGGCATGGCAGTTGCAGCTTCAAGTTATGGGTTGATACCCAAACACTTTGTCCCAACTGGTAGGCGGGGTGTCAATTTGCTTGGATTCACTGCCTCCTCGCTGCCCTCTGCAGATGAACATATGCTTGTTCCCAGACCTCTTGACTGCACTGTGACCACTCGCTGACTGCAGGGACATCCAAGGGTTCCCCAGATCATGGGAGCAGTGGCGGTTGATATCCAAGAACGCACTGAAATTGCGTGAGGTCAGTGGAGGAGTGTGTGAGTGAATTCTGGGCATATTCAGCCCAGTGGAGGAACTCACTCTATGTAGGCACATAGAGCTTGGATGGCGGGCAGGTTGCTGGTGGAGGGCTTGTTGTATCTCCTACACCAGGTCCCATCGAATAGTAGCCAGAATGACAGCTGGTGGAAGGATGGGTTCAGGGTGAGGAGAAGGGCTCTTGGTTTTGTACTGCCTGTACAGGGCATCTGCTGTACCGATTTTGGACCCAGGGCGATGGGTGAGAGAGAACAGAAAACGGGTAAAGAATGATGACGGATTGAAACGCTGCCAGTGCATTGGTTAATCTGTATGGCATGACAAGCTACTCTTAGTGACCTCTGGTAGTGTGAAAGCAGTTTATGATTCGTCGCTCTCCTTGATCCAGATTAAGTTATGTGCACTCCAATCCAAATTCGTGAAGATATTGGCCCCTCTCAGTTGTTCTAGAGTGGCCGATAAGGGATAAGGGATAACAGGTAGGGATAGCGAATGGTGATATCGTTCAATCCCCTATAATCAATGCATGGGCGGAGGCCGCCATCTTTTTTCCCCACAAAAAAAAATCCAGCAGCAGCAGAGAAGGTTAAGGGTCAGATGTATCCGGCAGCAAGGGACTCCTCAATGTATTCATCCATGGGTTTGCTTTCAGGTAGACACGGTTCTTGGGTGGCATAGCATTAGGTAATAGATCTTTGGCGCAATCCCAGGGGCGGTGGAGTGGGAGGCTAGTAGCTTTCTCTTTACTGAAAACCTCCCGAAGGTCAAGGTACTCCTGGGGAAAAACCGGGGTTACGGTTTCAGGACTTTCGACCGATGTAGTGAGACATCGACATGGCATGGTGTGGTAGAAACAAGTGTTCATGCAGTGGAGAGACCAGCATTCTAACTCACCGTCCTTCCACGACATTAGGGGATCATGTTGTTGAAGCCATGGGAAGCCCAGTATAATGGGGTTAGCAGGAGGGGAAATGATAACGTTTGGCTTGAGCTCTCACCGAACTTCTGTTTTTATGCACTAAATAAGTGCCTGATACTATAAAACATTATATGAAAGCTGCTCTGATTTGGTCCTGTAATAAGGAAATAGTTGGTATGCAGGTCATACTCTAACATCATCCATTCTCGAACGACTCCACCCCCATGGGATAGCCCAGAGATAATGGACGCAGCGCCCTTGAAATCAAAGATTCTTCATTCATTGAAAGCAGATATCTCTGCAGTGATCAAGTCCAAACTAAAGAGTGCATTTGTTGATGAGTTTACTTCCTTAAAAATGAAATACAAGAAGTTAAGAAGGAAATAATAAACCACACGGCGGCGATTCACTCAGAGATGGATCAAATGAAGACTATGATAAAGGAGGTGGAAGGTGGCCTATTGTTGTGGTCAGACAAGCTGACAACTTTACAGACGGTGATAACTAACTTGAAAGCAGAGATGGCTGTACTCAGAGGAAAATGTGAAGATATGGAGGGGAGGATGAGAAGGTGCAATATCAGGATACTGGGGGTAGCTGTCATCATGGCCCCCTATTAATGAGAATGTGTATTCCTAATATACAGTCCAGTTATTGTCCATGGAGACTTAATTCTCTGCTTCTGTCAGAGGAAATTTTCACTAAATTCATTTACTCTGAAACGTCATTCCTTGAGATCAACCAAATGCCAGAGATGTCTTTTTCAACTATATGGGAGTCACTAAAGGCCTATTTACGAGGCCAGGTAATTTCCTACTGTGCAAATAAAAATAAAAACAACACTGCATGCCTTAAAGAGCTGACAGATGACATACTTTAACTAGATAGGCTATATAGTCATTTGCCCTCTGCAGATATACTGAAAAAGCGGATACTATTGCAAACTGAATTTGATCTCCTGTCAACAAGGCAGGCAGAGTATCTTATTTCTAAATCACAGCATGCAAGCATGGGGACAAGATTGGGCAAATATTTGCCCAGCAGTTGAGGCAAAGGATTGCCAATCAGTCCATTCTTGCAATCAAGGATCAGCAGGGTTCAAAATGCACTGATAGTTTAAAAATTAATTCATGTTTCCAAAATTTTTACCAATCACTGTACACCTCCGATTCATGTATTGATCCCAATTTACTTGAAAACGTTCGGGATACTATACATATTCCCTCTATAGACCCTGCGATAGCTTCTGAATTGGAAGAAGACCTCACGGTGGAAAAGATAATATTAGAAATTAGATCTATGCAGAGTGGCAAGTCACTGGGCCCGGATGGTTTCCCAACAGATTTTTTTTTAAATTCTCAGAAAAGCTTTGCCCTTTATTGTTATCAGTTTTTGAAGAATCATTTTCATCAAAATCCCTACCACCAATCATGAATCAGGCAGTTATATCACTAATCCTTAAAAAAGATAAAGATCCTCTTGAGTGCAGGTCATTCCATCCAATCCCCATTCTTAATACTAAGTGCTTGCTAAGGTCCTCGCGTGATGTTTAGAGGGGGTTTTTCCCCTCATATCATATCGCCTGACCAAACAGGTTTTATTAAGAATTGTTACTCTTTATTTAACGTTAGATGGCTTTAGAACATCCTTTATAGCCCCTCTACAGCTGACATGCCAAAGGTAGTGCTTTCATTAGATGCCGAGAAGTCATTTGACCGGGTGGAGTGGGGCTATCTTTTTAGTAAAAAGGAAAGGTCTGGATTTGGTTGGAGGTTCGTATCATGGATCAAATTTTTATATACGTCCCCGATGGCTGCTGTGCATACTAATAATAATATATCTGCTTACTTTGAGTTTCAATGCGGCACAAGGCAGGGGTCCCCACTTTTAATTGTGGTTGCAATGGAGGATCTTGCTTTAGCTCTGAAACAAAGTGTCGATATCAAAGGTATCCAGTGGGCCGGAGTGGAAGACCAGGTTTTGCTATACACGGACGACATGTTACTATACCTGTCACAATCCCTGACAAGCTTTCCTACATTGGTGAGTCTACTAACAGAATTTGTTAAAATTTCTGGATATAAAGTCAACATAAACTAATGCCTGTTGAGGATGGGGTTAGTTTGCAATCTTTAAGCTCAGTTCCCTTTAAAGTCAGTCTTAAGAAATCCAAATACCTTGGGGTTTGGATTATGCATGATCATAAAGACTTACAGTGGTGTGAAAAAGTGTTGGCCCCCTTCCTGATTTCTTATTTTTTTTGCATGTTTGTCAAACTTTAATGTTTCAGATAATCAAACACATTTAAATATTAGTCAAAGATAACACAAGTAAACACATCATGCAGTTTTTAAATGAAGGTTTTTATTATTAAGGGAAAACAAAATCCAAAACTACATGGCCCTGTGTGAAAAAGTGTTGGCTCCCCTGTTAAAACATAACATAAATGTGCTTTATCACACCTGAGTTCAATTTCTCTAGCCACACCCAGGCCTGATTACTGCCACACCTGTTCGCAATCAAGAACTCACTTAAATAGGACCTGCCTGACAAAGTGAAGTAGACCAAAAGATCCTCAAAAGCTAGACATCATGCCAAGATCCAAAGAAATTCAAAAACAAATGAGAAAGAAAGTAATTGAGATCTATCTGTCTGGAAAAGGTTATAAAGCCATTTCTAAAGCTTTGGGACTTCCATGAAACACAGTGAGAGCCATTATCTACAAATGGCGAAAACATGGAACAGTAGAGAACCTTCCCAGGAGTGGCCGGCCGACCAAAATTACCCCAAGAGCACAGCGACAACTCAACCAGGAGGTCACAAAAGACCCCACAACAACATCCAAAGAACTGCAGGCCTCACTTGCCTCAGTTAAGGTGAAAACCGCTGCTGAGCAAAAAGAACATAAAGGATTGTCTCAGTTTTGCCAGAAAACATCTTGATGATCCCCAAGACTTTTGGGAAAATACTCTGTGGACTGACGAGACAAAAATGGAACTTTTTGGAAGGTCTGTGTCCCATTACGTCTGGCATAAAAGTAATACCGCATTTCAGAAAAAGAACATCATACCAACAGTAAAATATGGTGGTGGTAGTGTGATGGTCTGGGGCTGTTCTGCTGCTTCAGGACCTGGAAGACTTGCTATGATAAATGGAACCATGAATTCGGCTGTTTACCAAAAAATCCTGAAGGAGAATGTCCGGCCATCTGTTTGTGACTTTGAGCTGAAGCAAACTTGGGTTCTGAAGCAGGACAATGATCCAAAACACACCAGCAAATCCACCTCTGAATGGCTGAAGAAAAACAAAATGAAGACTTTGGAGTGGCTTAGTCAAAGTCCTGACCTCAATCCCATTGAAATCCCATTGAAAACCCTCCAATGTGGCTGAATTACAACCATTCTGCAAAGATCAGTGGGCCAAAATTCCTCCACAGCGCTATAACAGACTCATTGCAAGTTATGGAAAACGCTTGATTGTAGTTGTTGCTGCTAAGGGTGGACCAACCAGTTATTAGGATTTGGGGCAAACACTTTTTCACACAGGGCCATGTAGTTTTGGATTTTGTTTTCCCTTAATAATAAAAACCTTCATTTAAAAACTGCATGATGTGTTTACTTGTGTTATCTTTGACTAATATTTAAATGTGTTTGATTATCTGAAACATTAAAGTGTGACAAACATGCACAAAAATAAGAAATCAGGACGGGGGCCAACACTTTTTCACACAACTGTATATGGGGCCAATTATCTGCCTTTCTTATCTAATCTAAAACAAGATTTGAATGCTGGGATCATCTCCATCTCTCATTGGGTGGAAGAATTAATACAATAAAGTTGAGTGTACTGCCCAAGTTTTTGTATATCTTTCAATGCCATCCGTTTTTTTTTTTAACAAAATATTTCTTCTCCAAATTAAATAATCAAATATCAACCTTTATTTGGAATAAAAAAACACCAAGAATCAAAAGGAGTATGCTGCAGAGACCTCGTTTAAAAGGAAGGATGGCTTTACCAAATTTTATGTATTATTATTGGACAGCCAACATAAGAGCATTGACGTACTGGTTAAGGAATGACATCGCTGCCCCTGCTTGGACAATTTTGGAGGAGGCTTCAGTTGTGTCCATCTCTCTATTAGCTTTACTGTGTTCTAAAATACCATTTGCTCAGCCAATCTCTAGCTTGACTTAGAATCCAGTTGTCGTACATTCAGTTAAAAACTGGAATCAGATCAGACATCAGAATCAGGTTGTTTTCCCTTAAGGAGTTATCTCAGGCTGCACCAATTGCTAGGAACTACATGTTCATCCCATCAATGATGGATGATGCTTTTGAGGTCTGGACCAGAAAGGGTTTGGTTTCACTATCTGAACTTTATATTGATAGAAACTTTGCATCCTTCGAGCAGTTGACAGAAATTTCATCTCCTTTTGATCTACTTAAAAACAGATCGGAGAAGGATTTGGGTGAGCCAATTTCAGAGGAGGTCTGGCACAAATTAATACAGGGTTTTTCTCATCATCCATTTGCCTCAGACATGCTGTAATACAATTTAAAATTGTACATCATTTATATTGGTCTAAAATCAGACTTTCTAAGATTAAGTCTGATGTGGATCCCATGTTCTGGACCAACATTTTTGAGACCTACTCTGGGCTATGTGGAGAGGTGGTGGAACTATCTCCATTTATTGCATTGTTTTGTGTCCCCCAGGAAAATATTAGACTTAGTGAATGGAAAAGTAAAACATTGGCCTTCTGTTCTCTTTTGGCTAGAAAACTTATACTGATTAAATGGAAAGATCCTAATCCACCGACATTTGGCCACTGGATAAGGGAGGTCATGTATTATCTTAAGCTGGAGAAGATTAGATATACAGTTAGAGGATCTTCTGGGGCATTTTACCAAATCTGGCAACCTTTCTTAACTTTTGTTGAGGAAACGTTTCAATTCAATTCAATTCAATTTATTTGTATAGCGCCTTTTACAATGGACATTGTCTCAAAGCAGCTTTACAAAAATAGAGAAACAGAAAGGAGAGAAAAAAAAATCATTAAATTATTAAACTATTTTATCCCTATTTATCCCTAATGAGCAAGCCTGCGGCGACGATGTGATGATATGAGGAAGAAACCTTGAAAGAAACCAGACTCAGAAGGGAACCTATCCTCATTTGCGTGACACTGGACAGTAAATAATGTAAATGTAAATAGTGTCCTTTCTACAACAGCAACCAATGGCCCATGAGGAACCACTAGGTCAATCTAGTTTCCGAGTTCGCCACAGAAACTAATTCCTTGCTGTCAAAAGCTGACAGATGTAACAGCAGATCGGCGACGGCCCCTCAGTCCCCAAGTGTCTCCATCCATGGCTGTCTCCAGGACACAGGTCTCCACACAGATCCATCCACAGCATCAGTGAGCACCACCAAGCGACGAGACTCCGACCAGGGGTAGAGCGAGTGGTCACACTGGAAACTCAGAACACTGGGAGCTCGGGAGTGGGACGTATAGCTCAACAGAGAAAGACAGAGACAGAGAGAGAAAGATATTAAGTATGCTTGTGATCATGTGATGTTTAAAGACAATGTAGATTATGGGTAAAGTGCAGGCAGGGACTCCGGCAGAACTAGCTATGACAGCATAACTGAAAGGGGGAGCCAGAAGGTCACAGACATGAAGGCTTCCCGCGACATAAAGCGTCCAAGCACTTCACAGTCAGTAAACCTGAGCGACTTGTGAGGGTGGTAAGGCGACAGAATCCAAACATCCCAAATGAAGGCAGGGAACATGGTATCATAAAGGAAAGGACTTTCTCTTTTACAGACATCTGACCACGTATAATATCTATATGTTTATGCCTGGTGTTTGGGGGATGGGGTAGTTCAGTTTTGTATATATTTGCTTTCTTTCTGTATAGTTTGAAAACAAATAAAAAAACTTTGAAAACTAAGGAAAGAATTCCCCACACCTGTGATGTGGATGGCCTTTCAGGACATCAGTAGATGGCTTTCCACAGTAATAACATAATTACAGTAGTAATGGCTTTCCACAGTAATAGCATAACCGCTGCTGAGTACGGCACTGGCAATCCTCCTCAGATATGTGGGCTCGAACTGAGTTGCATGTTTTCGGGACGCTCCTCCCTGGGATTAGGGTGGGCAAACCTGAGGGTGGGCATGAGTGCTCGTGTGATGTTGGCACCTGGAATTGTCCAGCCGGATGGCCGTGGATATGTAATTGGAGAGCGTAGTGTTTGTGTCAAAACATGCCATCTCTGCTTGAAGAGCTGGGCTGAGACCCTCACAAAAAACGGCCAGCAAAGCAGTGTCGTTCCAGCCGGACTGAGCAGTGAGGGTGCGGAGTTTTACAGCATAATCAGTGGCTGGTTCTGAACCCTAACGTAGCTCCAGTAACTGAACAGAACCATCCCGTCCTCCCATTGGGTATTCAAATACCTCACGAATCAGTCCCGCGAAGTAGGAAAATTAAGCCTTAAATAGTGGGTCTGCATCCAACACCGCCGAAGCCCAGTCTAGTGCTCTCCCTGTGAGGAGCGATACCATAAATGTGCACCTAGTAGCATCCTCTCTGTAGAGTTCAGGCTGATGGGCAAAAAAGTTGTTGCATAGACGAATGAAGCCACGGCAGCGATCAGCGGAGCCATCAAATTTTTCAGGAAGTGCCAGGCGAGGAAATTCACTGCGTGGTGCAGATACAGGAGCAGCAGGGTTTGGAGGCGTGGCTTGGTTCAGCGGCTGCTGTTGAAGCTGTTGGTTAGTGGCTTGTAGTTCCTTGTCTCGATCCTGATAGGCACGAATGATGGCCCCTTGACATAATATCACTGCTTGTGGTTCTGCTGGATACACCATTGGCAAAGTATTCTGTAATGAGGCACCAGAGGTGGATGATGTAGGATCCATATGCAGAATTTATCAGCAGAATGGGCAGGTGAAAACGTGGTTCAAAACAATCACTATAGGCAAACAAATCCAAAAACACAAAACTAGCTCAACAACAGGTAGAGAAATGGGCAAAAGTCATACACAATAATCCAAACTAGAGAAATGCAATGCAAGGCTTGGTATGTCAACCAAGGGATGATACTTCACGTGGTGTGTAGTGTGCGCGCTGCTTAAATGTCCGTATAGAAACCCGGAAGTGTACCCCATGGGTGTCTCAGAATTCGGGAGAGGGCTTCCTCTGGTGCTCTGATCCCAGATGAGACGTGACACAATGAAGAGCAGCACATTTTATAAAGATAACAAGCATGGAATATTATTCTCACAAAGACAGTGCTTGATCCAGTTGATTTTGAAAACACTGTTAATAGTGTTAAAGCATTTAATCCTCCTTATGATACACTTCTAATGATTGTTTTTCTTTTAACCTACTCTGTTTCACCTCTCCAGATGAATGGAAATAAAATTTTATCAGATGTGGAACATGTTTAAGATTCTACATAAAGGGATAATGCAGGGAATCGTCTGGAAATCTCTTAATAAAAAGAAAGCAGTGTTATTAAGTGGAGATGGTGCAGCCACACCACAGACTGGTGAGACTGTTGCTGATTATGTGGCAGAGCTGAAAAAGTTTGCACAATACTGTGAGCATGGGACTACGCTTCAACAGATGCTTCAAGACAGGCTTGTGTGTGGAGTGAATGATGAGAGAATGCAAAGATGGTTGCTGGCAGAAGTGGAATTAACTTTTGATAAGATATAAGAGATAAAAAGAGAAAGGTATGCGAATGGGCAGAATGGGCAGCTCCTATCGTGCCAGTGAGAAAGCTAGATGCTTCAATTCGCATTTGTGGGGATTACAAATTCATGGTAAACTGAGCATCCAGTGTGGAACAATATCCTATTCCTAAAGTGGAAAAATTGTTTGCTCAGTTAGCGGAAGGCCAGAAATTCTCCAAACTGGACATGAGCCATATCTATCAGCAGATCATGCTAGATAAAAGTGCCAAGAAGTATGTCACTATAAATACGCACAAAGGACTGTACACTTACTATAGACTGCCTTTTGGAGTGGCAAACTCCAGCCATTTTCCAACACACAATGGAGGGGATATGACAAAACATGCCACATGTCACAGTTTACCTGGATGACATCTTAGTCACAGGGGCCAGCGAGAAGGAACATTTAAGAAACCTGGAAGAGGTTTTGTCTCAGCTAAAGAAAAGTGGACTAAAAAGGAACAAGTGCACATTCTATGGAAAGGAGGTGGTTTTCCTGGGTCACAAAATTAGTGCAACCGGTTGCAGAAAAAATCCAGGCCATACAGTAGGCACCCACACCAAGGTCGGTGAGTGAACTGAAAGCTTACCTAGGTCTATTAAATTATTACCACAAATTCTTGCCTAGCCTGTCCACCTTGCTAGCACCACTACACGCACTATTGAGGAAGGAGACAAAATAGACTTGGGGCTGTTGATGGACTGATGGCGCTGCTCAGGGAGATGTTGAAGATGTCAGTGAAAACATCTGCTAGCTGTTCTGCACATTCCCTGAGCACTCTGCCAGGAATGTTGTCTGGTCCAGCAACTTTCCGTGGGTTAACTCTGAATAGAGTTTTCCTCACGTCGGCCGTGGTGAGGCAGAGCACCTGGTCCTCTTGAGGAGGGATGGTCTTCCTCACCGTTACGTCATTCTGTGCCTCAAACCGAGAGTAGAAGCTGTTCAGTGCATCTAGGAGGGAGGCATCACTGTCACAGGCAGGTGGAACTGGCCTGTAGTTGGTGATGGTCTGGATGCCTTGCCACATGCGCCGAGTGTCACTGCTGCTCTGGAAGTGGCCGTGGATCCTCAGCAGCGCACACACTTTTGCGGTCATCCACGGCTTCTGGTTGGAATGTGTGGTGATGGATCTGGAGATGGTCACATCATCGATGCACTTGCTGATGTAGCTGGTCACTGATGACATATATTCCTCCAAATCTGTGGTATCGCCTTTGGTTGCAGCCTCCCTGAACATGTCCCAGTCAGTGCACTCAAAACAGTCCTGAAGAGCAGAGGTGGCTCCTTCTGGCCAGGTTTTAACCAGTTTCAGAACCGGTTTAGAGTGTCTGATGAGTGGTCTGTATGCTGGAATCAACATAACAGAGATGTGGTCTGAGTAGCTGAGGTTGGGGCGGGGCTCCGCACGATATGCGCTGGGAATGTTTGTGTAAACAAGATCCAGTGTGTTCACTCCTCTGGTAGCGATAATAAACAGTCTGTCGGGGTGAGCATTCTGCAGCTCGCTAATAGCTCCGCACAGCTCACACAGAGCCTCTTTATCATTACGGCAGGGCGGAATGTACACTCCGACAATGAATATGGTGGTGAATTCCCGTGGTAAATAAAATTGCCTGCATCTAACAGTCACAAACTCCACTAGCGATGAACAGAAACTAGAAACAAGCACAGAGTTCTTGCACCATTCCGCGTTGATGTAAACACATAAGCCGCATCCGCAAGTCTTACCGCACAGAGCTGCATTTCTGTCAGCACGAAACACGGTTAGCCCGTTTAAACAAAAATGCAGCAGTCTCTGTACTCACGCCATGTAGTTCGCTGGAGTCTAATGTAGTCCAGTATATTATCCAGGGAGCAGACATTTGAAAGGAGAATGGAGGGGAGTGCCGGCCGGCTAGGGTTTGGTTTTAGCCTAGCATGGACGCCCGCCCTCTTGTGGCACTTCCGCTTCCTTGCGCACCCTTTTCGTCGACTCCTCATACCGGCATGGGGCAACACCGAGGACTCAGGGCCTGGTCTCCGCAGCAAACCGAGGTTGCGTAGGCTTTCTCATAGTTCATCATACACATTGGCTGGTGCATGATTTCCAAGCGCTAGTAGTGTCTGGTGGTCGTATACATGAACACCGTTGTATCTGGTGTCCATATGCCATGGTAGTCGGGCTATATGATGACAATAGCACCATTTTGGATCCGGAGTGGCCACTGCTACTGCCAAGCCGCCATCTTGGAATCAAGACAATGTTGAGGGAAATATAGTGTTCGCTTCTAGGATCCTTACAGCAGTTGAAAGGCTATACTCAACAGTCAAGAAAGAAGCACTGGGTTGTGTCTGGGCCATAGAAAAGTGGTGGCTGTATTTGTGGGGTCAACACTTTACACTCAGAGCTGATCATTGTGCACTCACTACACTACTGGCAACCAAGGGCATTGCCCAGGCTGGTATGTGTGTTGCCCAGTGGTGAGCGTTCTTGCTTTGCTACACGTATGATACTGACCTGGAACCCTTATTTGTGCTGCAGATTGTTTATCTAGGCTGCCATTGCACAAACAATTCTCTCTCTCTCTCTCTCTCTCTCTCTCTCTCTCTCTCTCTCTCTCTCTCTCTCTCTCTCTCTCTCTTTGTATGTCAGTAGCCCAGTTCAGCTGTCCAGTATGTCTGGATCTCCTGAAGGACCCAGGGGCTATGCCCTGTTTTTGTACTGTGTGTATAATGTATTAATGGTAGAGAAACTGGAGAAGACTGAAGAAGTCCAAGCTGCTTCTCCTGCGCACTGTTACGCTGGACCTGGAGATGTGGAGTGTGATTTCTGGAACGGGAGAAAACGCAAAGCCGTCAAATCCTGTCTGATCTGGGTGGCTTCTTACTGTGACGTTCAACTCCAAACTCTGGAAATCTACAAGATAAGATTTAACCTGCATCTATTATGTGTGTACGATGGATAAACACAAAGCATATGACAGCAGCAGAAAGAGCTAACAATCAGGTGACAATAAGAAATTTTCCAAATTTAAATTATCTTAATTATTTGTTCCTGTCTAGAAACAGATGCTTTAGCCAGTTATAATAATTGCACTTTAATTTCATTCAGGAGGCTTTTGTTAAAACTTATTACATTGTATGTGTTCTGGTTATCAGAGAGTTCAATTTATCCACAGTGATAGTTGTAATCTGGTCAGAGTAGTTAGTGAACATTCCAGTGATGTGGAAGAATGTTGGGACACACACACACACACACACACATACAAGACACACACAACACACACAGTCAGAATTGAACATCTGCCAAAAACTCGATTTTTCACTTATGTCTCTCAACTGTAAGCAGCTCAAGGTTATTTCTAGCCAGAATTATATATAAATATAACATTATTTCAAATGACTTTCCAGTGCATCAGTCAGTGAATATTAGTAAACTTGTTTTCTTAAACAATCTCAGAACTAGACACTGAGACTAGAAGACTGAGGAAAGGATATGATGAAGCGTCATACTCAGTAAAACTGCACTATTTAAAGCTTTACTCACAGAGCACAAAAGCGACACCTGCTGATGAAGAGGATGTCCTGCATGCCTCTTTCCAATAAATGAGGCACCATAAATACACCACTGATTTACAGCATGAACAGCTAAAATAATAATAATGATTGGGTACTTGGCTAATTTAGTAACAGCTTTTAGTAACAGCATTGTTTTTGAACATTTTAAACACAATAGATCGGATAAGCGGTACAGACGAAGGGGGGGAAAATGAAATGACTCACTCATTATTTACATTCATGTGAAATATGAATAGCAGAGCAGGTTCAGTATGAAAGGTTTGTTCCGGGACACTGCAGGACAGGATGGTCATGAGGAATCTCATAAATATTGTGATACACTCAGGATTCTAATGCTTCTGTGTGAGAGACTGGAGAGGTACTCTCCACTCAGGACTCACGACTGCTTTTTTTGTGCATTTGTGTGTGTGTGTGTGTGTGTGTGTGTGTGTGTAAAAATTTACATATAATTTTTAAATGTAGATATTCATAGACACACAATTGATATAAAAAGTTTACACACCCCTGTTAAAATGCAGGTTTTGGGAATGTAAAAAATGCAACCAAGATAAATAATGTTATAATTTTTCAAGCTTTAACGTGAAATTATGAAAAATGATCAATGGTCATCAATGTTTGCCGCATGTCCCTCCGCACATCATTATTACACACAAGAACGTCAAGCTGGCACTGGAGAGCCCATATGGCATGATGCAGTACTCGTAGTGACCTCTAAAGGTGCTGAAAGCCGTCTTCACTCATCACCCTCATGCCGAGTTCACTCAAAGCATTCAGTCGCTGCTGTGTTCACATTGCACGATGGATCGGTGACAGAAGGTTTCACACTGCATGTCTTCACAACAGGAAGAATTTCTGCTTTATTTCTGTTTGATGCTATTGTAAAGCTTATTTATTCTGATATAACTATATTTAAGAATTTTTATCTGATAAACTATAATATTGTGCTCCAACCAAATCCATGATTGCTGATATTGTGGTCGATCGAACTGACCGCTGCCCTGTATCTTGCTCATTGACTGTAGGTCATCGCCGAGGTATTTTTCAGTCACAACTCCTTTCACACTGCATCGGCGATTCTCTCAGATCACGTCTTTGGTAATTCACACTGAGTACCTCACGTTAACGAGCTCCGATTTGATTTCAGGCGATTTCTCAAAACCTGTCGGCGGCTGAAAATCAGGGCTAAAATCGTGTAGTGTGAACTCAGCATGAGAGATGACTGCCAGGTTACAGGCACTGCGTTTTTCAGAGTTTTCAGAACATTTTAAAAATAATTTTAAAGAAATAACACGGAGTAAAGTGTTAAATTGTGACCAGTGGAATTTATTAATCAGGCTGAAAGTTTTGCTGGAGGAGTCAGTAAGATAAAAATAGCAGAAAATTAAGAACCATTCTGTATTTCATGAAATGAATCCTAATAAGTGTAGCAGCTACATGGTTATATTTATACACTGAAGGGAGATGAAATAGTTAACAGAGGAGTGTTCATAACATCTCTGTGTTTGTGCCTCTCTCTCTCTCTCTCTCTCTCTCTCTCTCAAAAAATTCTCAGCTCAATTGAGAGACTGTGTTTATGTCAGAAAAATCCTGCAGCTGTAATCATCAGTTTAATATTAAACTGACCCATCTAGGGACAGTTTAATATTTTCTTATGAAGTTGTATTTATTAGTGTTAAACATAGAGATCTGATTCTTTATCAGCACTTGCTGAAAAGGACATCATGGACATTTAAGGGCACACACCACCAGAGGGCACTGTCACTCAATTATTTTAAAACATCTTCTTTTGCGTTTGCTTCATTTCCTGCTTTGATTGTGTTTACCTGTTTGTATTTCCCCAATTCCCTTGCTTTGTGTTTCCTCCTGAGTAGTAGCGCAGTGTGTGTTTGTGTTTAGTTGGTATGGTTTCTAGTTTGTTATATTATATTTTCACACTGAGTGTTACAGACACGCCAGGCTGTGCTCACACTCAGTCACAGCGCACTCCCTCACCAGAGTTTTAACGAGACACACCTGAACACCATAATCTCCTCCTCTATAAATAGCACCATGACACTAACCTCACTTGTCCGTTATCGTTAACACAGACCTCACGTTGTGTTGATGCTCTGGACTGTCTCGCTAACCTGTCTTCGTATGTTCATAGAAATCTCTACCTGCCTTTCCACGCGCAGCTCCACGGCACGCTCCGGATACCGGCCGGTTTCCCCGTTCATGCCACGACCACGCTTTGCTACAAGTCTTCGTTTGTCCTGCACACTTTCCCCTCCTTCCATCCTAAATAAACACCTCAACGAGAATCGCTGCCTCAGTCCTCGTTCTTAACAGAATAACGGACCGTCGAAGGTCTGCTGTCGTCCTGCGCCTGCGTAAGGCCCGTTGGAGCTGTCGGTGTGCCTCGCCCCAGACTCTCTTGCTCTCCCGGAACCAGTAATCCACTGCTGGGACGTCCGATGGTTCTCCGTCCCAGGGGAACAGTGAGGGTTGGTAACTGAGCAAGCACTGAAAGGGGTGAGGCCTGTGGTGGACTGCCACAGTGAGTTCTGGGCGTACTCGGCCCAACCCAAAAACTGACTCCAGGATTCCTGGTGGCCATGGCAGAAGGTGCACAGGAAGCGCCTGAATCTTCCGTTCGGTCTGACCATTGGTTTGGGGGTGGTAGCCCGAGGAAAGACTGATGGTCACACCTAGGCGTTTGAAAAAGGCTCTCCAGACTCTGGAAGTGAACTGTGGTCCCCGGTCTGAGACAATGTCCGCGGGGAGCCCATAATACCTGAAGACATGGTTGAAAAGGTATTCGGCCATCTCCAGGGCTGTAGGTGGTCTCGGCAGGGGCATTAGCCGGCACGCCTTGGAAAATCTGTCTACGATAACGAGGACACACGTACACCCCTCAAAGGCTGGGACATCGACGATGAAGTCGATCCCTAGGAGTGACCACGGGCGATTCGGAACGGGAAGGGGCAGCAGCTTACCGGCAGGAAGATGACGTGGGCTTTTAGACATGGCGCACTCCCTGCATCCCTGAACATATCTCTTGACATCCACTGCCATGCGGGGCCACCAGAAACATTGTTGGAGGAGCGAGAGGGTCCCCTTGATCGCCGGATGGCCAGTACCCAGGGAGACATGTGTGGAGTGTATGAGGGAGGTGCGGTGCGACCGCGGAATGAACTGCAGCCCCGGTGGACAACCTGGTGGAGCACCTGACTCGGGGAGCGTGTCTTCCAACCACGAGATGGGGCTCGCGAAGATCTTCTCAGGGAGAATGGGTTCTGGATCGTCGCTGGCGATGTCTGGGCCATAGATCCGGGACAGGGCATCGGCCTTAACGTTTTTTGACCCTGGGCGGTATGATATGGCAAACTTGAACCTTGTGAAGAAGAGGGCCCAGCGGGCCTGGCGGGGGTTCAGCCTCTTCGCGGCCCGGAGATACTCGAGATTCTTGTGGTCGGTAAGGACGGTGAAGGGGTGCTTTGCTCCCTCGAGCCAGTGCCTCCATTCCTCCAGGGTGAGCTTAACGGCGAGTAGTTCCCGATTCCCACTGTCATAATTCACTTCAGCTGGGTTCAGCTTCCGCGAAAAGAAGGTGCATGGATGGAGCTTCTGTGGGTTCCCCTGCTGCTGAGAGAGGACCCCGTCCACTCCGGTGGTTGAGGCATCGACCTCCACTATGAAGGGAAGCTCCGGATCAGGGTGGACTAGGAGGGGAGCGGTAGTGAAGGCCCGCTTGAGCGTTTGGAAGGCGTGCGTAGCGGCCGGGGTCCAGACAAGGGTTTTGGGCTTGTTGCGTAGGAGGTTTGTGAGTGGGCTGGTGACTGAACTGTATCCCCTGATGAACCTTCGATAGAAGTTTGCAAACCCTAGGAACCGCTGAAGTTCCTTCACGGTCGTGGGAGTGGGCCAGTCCCGGACGGCGGTCACCTTCTTCTCGTCCATACGAACGCCACTGCGGTCAATGGCATATCCGAGAAACTGTACTGTGTGCTGGTGAAAAAGGCATTTCTCTGCCTTGAGGAAAAGGTTATAGTCTCGGAGCCGGTGAAGGACCTCCGCAACGTGGCGCTGATGGTCTGCCATGCTCCGGGAGTAGATTAGTATGTCATCGATATATACCACCACAAACTTGTGCAGGAAGTCCTGGAGCACCTTGTGCATGAAATCCTCGAACACAGAAGGGGCATTGGCGAGTCCATAGGGCATGACCCCGTACTCATAATGGCCGGTAGGGGTCACGAATGCAGTCTTCCACTCATCCCCCTTCCGTATCCGGATCAGCTTGTAGGTGCTGCGGAGGTCGAGCTTCGTGAACACAGTGGTGCCGTGGAGACGCTCCAGCGCTGCGTGGATGAGAGGGAGGGGATACCGGAACTTCACCGTGATCTTGTTCAGCGCGCGATAGTCAATGCAGGGTTGGAGACCGCCATCTCTCTTGGCCACAAAGAAGAAACTGGAGGCAGCAGGGGACGTGGACGGATGAATGTAGCCCTGGGCTAAGGCTTCCTTGATGTACTCTTCCATGGCCTTCTCCTCTAGGAGTGTGAGAGAGTATATCCTCCCCTTGGGTACTGGCTCGCTGGGGATGAGATCGATGGCGCAATCCCATGGCTGGTGTGGGGGCAGCTTGGAGGCTTTCTTGGGACAGAAGACATCCCAGAAGTGAGAGTAGCACGCCGGGATGTTGACAGAGCGGGCTTCGAGGGGGCTCTCCACGGAGGTGGCATGGACCTGAAGGGTGTGCGGTCGTGAAGGTCTTGGGCTCGGTTGCTCGGGAAAGCAGCCCTTGAATCACTTGTGCCCCCACCTCAGGATTTCTCCTGTCCTCCAAGAAAGGATGGGATCATGCTGCTCCAGCCAGGGATGGCCAAGAACCACGTCCACCGTTGAGTCCTCCAGCACCATCAGAACTATCTCCTCCATGTGCATCACCCCAATATGGAGCCGGAGGGGCCCCGCCTGACGACGCACTTGCCTCAGGGGCTTCCCAGTTACTGCGTGGACCTGGTATATCCTTGGCGTGGCTGCAGTCGGGAGCTGGAGCTGGCGGCAGAGGGCCCCAGAGATGAAGTTCCCGGCTGACCCAGAGTCAAGGAGTGCAGTTGCTGAAACACAAAAATCATGGGTAGTAAGACTGACCAAAATTGAGAGAGGTTTTCTGATGTTTTGTGTCGGGAAGAGTGAACTCACCAGTGCTCGTGCAGGGCGAAGGGGGCACTTCGCCACGAAATGCCCCGAGCCCCCGCAGTAGAAACAGCAACTCTGGGCCAGCCGCCTCTGCCGCTCTCACTGTCGATCAGCCGATGACACATCAGAAAGCTCCAGCTGCATGGTGTCGTCAGCGGGCTCTGGCTGGCCAACAGGTCCCGACTGGGCAGTAGCAGTGCTAGCTGCCAGCTGACTCTGGTGCTCCTTGAAGCACAACTGCATCCGAGTAGCGAAACGAATGGAGAGCTGGATAAATTTTTCCAGCCCCATTGAATCCTCGTACGCAGCGAGGTGCAGGCGAACCTGTGGATCCAGACCCTGACGATAGGTGGTGATGAGTGCCTGTTCGTTCCAGCCGCTGGCTGCGGTGAGGGTGCGGAACTGTAGCGCATATTCAGCGACAGACAGATTACCTTGCTTAAGACGACACAATCTCTCACCCACAGATGAGTCCCCCTCTGGTTTCCCGAACACCTCCTTGAAATGCTTGTTGAAGGCGGATAGCGAAGACATCATGGGATTGTTCTGGGACCTAAATAAACACCTCAACGAGAATCGCTGCCTCAGTCCTCGTTCTTAACACTGAGCAGGTTTTTGTTTTTATATTGTGTTTGCTGAGCTTTGCCTGGTTTCAGTCTGGTTCCTGGTACTGAAACTTGTGTTTACTTAAATATCACCAAAATGTGAAAAAAGGCTAAAATAACCTTGTGCAGATCTTTGCACGTGTGATGCCGTTTCCTGCTCCTGTTCCCGCTCCCAACAGATCAAAAAGGTATTTGAACACCCAGCCTGGGGAAAAGACATCTCCATGCAGCTGTTACAACTGCACCAGGGTAGTGACTCATCTGCCAATTTCAGCTGTGTCAGCTATGTGTCAGCTATGTTTTTTCTGGATCCAGGCAGGAAACTGTCTCACCTCAGTAGAAAGCCTGGAAGCTCCTATTGTCATCAATGACCCGGCAGAATATCACGACTTGAGGGAGCAAAGAACAGGCTTCCAAGCTCCACACAGACCCTGGAATAGTGCCATATTGCTAACGCTTAACACATCCCAAGTGCAGGGTTTACCCGCTGTCCACACCAGAGACCCAGGCAATGTAGAATTACATTGAAGGGCCCTGAAGGCAGGCTACATTTGCTCCTCTACCTCTCCAGATGCAGCAGTGTACATTAGGACAACGGCCATGTATGGACTACGGAGGTCTGTGTATCGCCTATAATCTCATCAGAATCGGTGAGGGCGACCAGTAGAAAACCACATTTCACATGACCAGGGGACTTTATGGATACTTGGTCATGCCGAATAGGCTGACCAATGCTCCAGCAGTTTTTCAAATCTTTAGAAATTAAAATCTTCAAAAATTTCAAAAACCCTGATCCCAGTGTTCCTTTTATCATGGAATTGGATGCCTCTAGTTGCAGGATAGGCGTGGTTCTTTCACAAAGACATGGAAACCCCAGCAAACTATTCCCTTGCATCTTTTTCTCCTGCAAGTTAACCAATGCCAAAGTGATCTATGATGTGGGACATAGTGTGAGGTTTTGGGCTGTTTTGTTTCTGGACGCGAGAGGTCCGCATGAAGCTCCTTTGCCTGTGCAATTAGTGTATTGCTTTCATGTGTCTCGTTCGGGTGTGGGTATTTAAGTCTCTTTGTTTCTCGGTTTCGGGGTTGGGGTCTTTAATTGTCGGTAGTCGGCGTTAGAGGTTATGTGGCCGGCTTTTCGGGTGGGCCTTTGGTGCTGTCTCTGTTTTGTGCTCGGGCTTCGGGATCTGCCTTCTTCTCCTCGGGAGTTTCTCTTTCTCTTTGTTTTTGTTTCGAGTCCCAAGTTTCCCTCCCGAGCTTCCCTCCCGAGTTTCCCTTTCAAGTTCCGAGTTCCGAGTTTCCCTTTCGAGCTTCCCTTTATGTTTTGTCCTTTTCATTGTATTTTCATCCCTCCGATGATGATCTGGATCTGAGGAGCCCTATAAGGAGCACTAAAAGAGCACTAGATACCAAAAGCCTGACACATAGAGAACTACTGGCTATTAAGGGCACCCTGGAAGAATGTTGGCCCTGGAGAGAAGGAACCAAGTGCCCGTTCCAAGTAATCGCAGACCATGAAAACCCGGAGTACATTAAGGATCCAAGATCCAAGATGGCGGCACAGCAGTAGCACACAGCAGCCACTCCGGATCCAAAATGGTGAAGACAGTGGTGTTCATGCATACGACTGCCAGACTCTCCTACAGTACAGTAATCATGCAACTACCAACGTACATGATGATGTACTTAAAAAACTTCGTGACCTCAGCTTGCTGTGAAGACCAGGCCTTCAGTCCTCTACGTCACCTGATGCCGGTGGCCGGGAGAGAGAACATCGCAAACGGTGCTCAAGGAATCGGAAACGCGGAAAACAGCGGGTGTTTGTGCTAGGCTAAAAACAAAACCTAGCCAGCCGGCTCTCCCATCCATCATTCTATCCAACGTCTGCTCCCTGGATAATAAACTGGACTACATATGACTCCAGCAAACTATACGGCGTGAGTACAGAGACTGCTGCGTTTTTGTTTTTATGGAGACGTGGCTCAGCAACAGAGATCCAGACGCCGCCAAACAGCTAGACGGGCTAACCGCGTTTCGTGCCAAAAAAATGCAGCTCTGTGCGGTAAGACTCGTGGTGGTGTGTGTTTACATCAACACGGAATGGTGCAAGAACTTTGTGCTTGTCTCTAGTTACTGTTTATCGCTATTGGAGTTTGTGACTGTTAGATGCAGGCCATTTTATTTACCATGGGAATTCAACATCGCTTTCATTTTCGGAGTGTACATTCCCCCCAGCGCTAATGCTAAAGAGGCTCTGTGTGAGCTTTATGGAGCTATTAGTGAGCTGCAGAATGTTCACTCTGATGGACTGTTTATTATCGCCGGAGATTTCAATCATGCAAATGTCAAGTTTGTTCTCCCTAAATTCCATCAGCATGTGAACTTTTCCGCAAGCCCCCCTCAGGGCTGTGTGCTCAGCCCACTGCTGTTCACTTTGCTGACTCATGACTGTGCAGCAATGCACAGTTCGAACCACATCATCAAGTTCGCTGATGACACAACCGTGGTGGGTCTCATCAGCAAGATAGATGAGTCAGCATACAGAGAGGAGGTGCAATGACTAACAGACTAACAGTTGTTGCACTCTTCTTTCCCAGGTTTAACTTCACCATCACCTATAGGCCAATTTGGATTGGTTTGACAATCTACAAACAGCATTAACAAGGGCTAGGCAAAAACTTGTGAATCAAAGTACGAAGCAAAGTCAGAAAGCCAGAGAAATATAATTTCCTCTGGGTGCTCCGGTTTCCTCCCCCAGTCCAAAGACATGCATGGTAGGTTGATTGGCATCTCTCAATTGTCCGTAGTGTGTGATTGCGTGAGTGAATGAGAGTGTGTGTGTGCCCTGCGATGGGTTGGCACTCCGTCCAGGGTGTATCCTGCCTTGATGCCCTATGACGCCTGAGATAGGCACAGGCTCCCCGTGACCCGAGTGTAGTTCGGATAAGCGGCAGACAATGAATGAAGTTACTCAGATTAAGCAACTCTGTTCTTTACTTATTTTAATCCATAATCCATTAATCTCACTTTACTATCCTTATCTTAAATCAATATCAAAGCAGTATAACCTGTAGATGAAAGTTTAAAACTTACTAACAATAGCATATGGATAAAAAATAAAAAATAAAATAAAATAAATATAGAGACTCGTAATCAAGTAGTGAGTAGTTTATTAGACATTAATAAACATTATTTTATGGGAACCCAAAGGTTCATTACAAAAATAGAAGAAAAACAGAGCAACTACCAGCTTTATTCTTTAGCCGAGGTATCAGCCAAGTGGGCAGTAGGAGAAGTTGGGGAGTAGGATGGAGAAAAAGGGTGGAATGAAGAAGCAGAGGAGGATGAAGAATTAGGAGGAGAGGGAAAGTGATCTGAGCAATCAGAGGGGGAAGGGGACCCAGTGAGATTAAGGGCATCAGGTTCCGGCTCAGCATCAGGTTCAGGCTCAGCAGCAGGGTCAGGCTCATCATCAGGGCAGACTGGGTGTCAAGAGCAGGTTCAGGTCCACTCAGCTGAGTGGAGGCCTCAGCAAGAACAGGAAGGTTATCCAATACGTCAGACAGGAAGCGGCTGAGTTCAGTCGCCACGAATCTTAAGAGGCGAGCACTCTCAAGGCAGCGTAGAGGCCTTTGGCCAGCGAAGCCAAAGCCATGTGCTCATCTGTGCCTACGCAGCAGGGTATAGGGAGAATCAGCAAGGTTGACGTGCACGTTCTCAAAACAAAATGTACGGCAACCCTGGGAATAGGAGAGGGGAACGTCATAACAACTCTCGGATAGGACAATAAGAAGATATGAAAATGTTTGGTGAAGCAAAACAACCAAATGAGAAATTAATATAATATTAATAGAAGTGCACATATATATTAAGAAGGGGTTATATTTTTAAGAAGGGGTACCAGAGGGTGTGTTCCAAATATAAGGGGATCACACTCCTCAGCATCCCAGGGAAAGTCTATTCCAGAGTACTGGAGAGGAGAGTCCAACCGTTAGTTGAACCTCGGACACAGGAGGAGCAATACGGTTTTTGTCCTGGTCGTGGAACACTGGACCAGCTCTATAACCTCCACAGGGTGCTCGAGGGTTCGTGGGAGTTTGCCCAACCAGTCTACATGTGTTTTGTGGACTTGGAGAAGGCATTCGACCGTGTCCCTCATGGCATTCTGTGGGAGGTGCTCTGGGAGCACGGGGTCCATGGCCCTCTGTTAAGGGCTGTTTGGTCTCTATATAACCGGAGCAGGAGCTTGCCAGCTGTAAGTCAGATCTGTTCCCAGTGCATGTTGGACCGGCAGGGCTGTTCTTTGTCACTGCTTCTGTTCATTGTATTTATGGACAGAATTTCTAGGTGCAGCCAGGGGCTGGAGGGAGTCCGGTGTGGGGACCACAGGATTTCATCGCTGATTTTTTGCAGATGATGTTGTCCTGTTGGCTCCTTCAAACCTGGGCTTACAGCATGCACTGGGGAGTTTTGCAGTGTGAAGTGGTTGGGATGAAGGTCAGCACCTCCAAATCTGAGGCCATGGTTCTCGACTGGAAATAGGTGGCTTGCACGCTCCAGGTTGGAGGGGAGTTCCTTCCTCAAGTGGAGCAGTTGAGGTGGTTTGGGCATCTGTTTTGGATGCCTCCTGGATGTGTCCCTGGGGAGGTGTTCCGGGCATGCCCCACCAGGAAGAGACCCCAGGGAAGACCCAGGACATGCTGGAGAGACTATGTCTCTCAGGTGGCCTGGGAATGCCTCAGGGTCCCTCCGGAAGAGCTGGAGGAAGTGTCTGGGGAGAGGGAAGTCTGGGCATCCCTGCTTAGACTGCTGCCCCCGCGACCCGGCTCTGGATAAGCGGAAGACAATGAATGAATGAATGAATAAAATATGATGTTTGTGAAAATCATAGACTCCTTTCTCCTTTATAAGGTTAATTTTATGCTTACTTTTAACATAACAATACTCTGCTTAAAATAGTATATTCTTACAGTATTCAAGTATATTAATCTTACAGTATTCAACTATATCCTTACAGTATTCAATTATAACTTAAGAGCAGGCTTTGCTTGAGGCAAAATTATGATAATCAAGCATAATCATAAGTATTAATGCACTAGTATAATAGCATAGCATATCACGTGATTATGTAATCTTCATAAACACCAGGCTTAGCTTAAAATAAAATAAAATATAGGCATAAAAATAATAAAACGATAATGCTTAAAGGCTCAAAAACTAGACAGTGTTATCTGTAACATAAAAACAATAAGTGCAGACACAGAAAGTACAGAGGATGTGGAAGCTTGCATAGTGTCTAGCAAAAACAAAATAAGAAGAAGTGCAACTAACTCAAAAATAATCATCTAATAACACATCAATGCCTTGGAGACAGACTTACACAGGCTGACATAGACTTGTGACAAAAGGTATCAACTGTGAGGTCAAGATGATCTGTAAGATCTGTAGGGTCAGCGTGAAGGTCTAAAGTCAAACAAAGCTGACAGTAATGTCAGGGAAATTTAATGATAAATGCTTATTTTTAAAATAGCAATATGTGGGGGAAATTCATGCTTATCTTCAAAATAGTAATAATTCATTTAAGAGCAGTGGTATCTATTATCCTATCATCTATCATCTATCTAATGGCTAAGCTTATGACAATCAGTATAGTATCAGTATAGTATAACCTCTGATAGTATGTATATGCAGTAATAAGAAAATTATACAAATGGAATATAATAGCAGTAACCACGCTGAGATTGTGAAAACATTAGTGAAAACTGTTGAAGCTTACAGCTTAGAGTTGCGGTTTAGTCAGTCAGGCTGTCCAATCCAATGGGATCATTGGATTGGCTGACCATCCGATTGGGCTAATGAAAATTGGATGAGTAAGGTGAATATCATGTGGTTGTTTGACCTTAAAACGCAGGTTATTTAATCTTAAAATGCAGGTTATGAAACGCTTAAAAGCTTAAAAGCAAAAATAAAAACTAGACAGGAGGAAACAAAACTAGACAGTATGATTTGAAATAACTTGCTTTGTACCGTGCTATGAATAAAATTGCGAAAGAACAGGGAATAATGCTGACTTTGCAATGTGCAAAACTTGCAAACGTCTAGAACATAGTGTTCAAGGTCAATACTATGTCAGAAGTCATAAGGAGGTAAAGAGAACATTGTGTTTGAAGAATCAAAATTCTAGGAAAGAGGCTGAGACGTTCTGAAGAGTTAGCAAAAATAAGGAAAGAAAAAAATAAAAAGAAGGCCACCGATAAGTCTGTATGCAAATTAGGTAAGGAGGGGCTCGAATGGAGGAGATGAAATGTTAAAACTGAATTGGATGTATAAATAGTAGGGAATTTTTCAAAGGTCTTCAGACCAGCTGCTCTCTTCAGTAATGTACATCTGACAGGTGTGTCTTGCTGAATAAATTTGTTCGTCCCCATCAGCTGATTGACCGCTCGTTATTTTGGCTAAGTTTGGTAGTTTGATTTTGATAAGTTTACTGAGTTAATTGATAATGGGAAGTTAAGGGGATATTGATACAACTCAACATTCATCCTGCGATATGTCCACTCAGAGGGGGCTCTGAGTTCCGACATATTTATTGGCATCACGAACAGGATACTGGTATGAAAGGCTGAATTCGAAACCTGATCTAGGACCGCAAATACTACGGGCCACAGATTCCCGGGATCAAAACAAAAAAGGTAAGCAGACACCTGTTTCACCGAAGTCTGTATTAAATTTGTGTCTGTGGTCTGAGTATAGTGGCCCTTTTGAGGGTGTAGATATTTTGGCTTCATACCAGGAATTAGAGGGTGGATGTATGAGCGGATGGGAACGGACAAATAATCTGTCATTTATGACTGTCTGTGTGTGAAAGGAAGTCTCGTGGATACCGCTATTTGCACATTGTAAAGAGCATGCGCCAGATGTGATGACATACTTTGTGGATAGGTCTGAACGGGCGAGTGTTGGGATCCAGTAAAATTCCTGCAGATACCGCTGGGAGGTGGGCTGGGAAACCCCACTGACCGGGACTGAACGGGCAGCTGGAAAAGTGCACAGTTATCCCTAGCTGTTCAGGGAAGAACAGATTATATTTGTAGGGATGTGGAGGGCCCTCAGGCTGACAGGGTAGTCAGTCAAAGGAGAGAAACTTTTCTCCTTGTATGTTTAAATGTGTATGATTTACATTCATGTTCTGTTGTGGGTCATGTTGATGATCGACTAAAAGAGAGAAAGTGGTGTAGTGGAGTGGTTTTGGAGATTTGTGGTTTGTGCTGAAAGGCTGGAGCGGTGTATTGCTGGTGTGCGGGTGGTAAGATAAGCGCTTGTTGATGTAGATAATTTGTTTGGTGAGAGGAGGTGGTGGAAAGAGGTAAGTGTGATATATATATATATTATATATACTGTATATGTTTGTATATTGCATACATATTGTATATTGACTGTACATTGGCTGGAAGTATAATATTGCTAAAAATGTGTATTATGTGTGAATAATGTGTCTGAATAATGTGTAGGAGAGAATAAGACAGTTGAAGAAGTGGGTGATAATTGTGTGAATGGTCGAGACTCGGAATTTTTTTCTTTTTTGTTTGATTGTTTTTTGTTTTTTGCTGAACTTTACTTTTAGGTTCAAGCTTTTATAATTATACTTGTACTGTTATATTTGTAACTGTATTTTAAGTGTTATAGGTTAGTATATTTTCAAGTAGAGAGAACAAACGGGGGCGATTTTCTGGGTTTTTTTTGTGGTTTCCTGTTCACGCTATGTGTGTGTGTAAACCACTCTTCTAATATATAAGGCCGGAAGTCAGAAGCACAGTCCTCACATATAACACAAATATTCATATATAAATCATTATCTTTTATTATTATTGAAAAATTATATGTATGTATGGGAATGTATGGTTGAATGAACTTTGGGTTTAGCTGTTGACTGATGTCAGTACTGTCTCTGGATTGTCCTTTGGCGTGAGGGGACTAGGACAGACCAATATCACGCTGACCAAAGTGAGTGATTGATGAGCTCCGTAGATAAGGAGACAAAGTGTGAATGTGAAGTACGTTCCTTGTAGAGGAACCTATGAGCTCCATACAAAAGGAGACAGAGTCCTGAATGCTTAGCTCCAAAACTTAAATTTGCTAGTTTTCTTAAACATTACACATATCAGAGGAAGAGTGGTTGGAGATAAAATATTGTTTGTCAACTGTTGCTGGGTAGACGAGATTGGTAATATTTGATTGTCAGTGCACATGCGTGCATGCCACCCACGCGCGTGGCCGTGTGGTTGTGTGGTGCGCACACACACATACCTTTAAATTCCACGTTAAGTAAGGGAGCGAGAGTGGTTCCCTCTAGTGATAACAATTTAGATAGGGCTAGTGGATAGTAAGTATATTGAATAAGTAAACAGGTGGGTGGTATATTGATTCATTGGAGTTTAGTGTAAGGGTTTACTTGTATAATTATAATCTTTTATTAATAATTGGTGTTAATGGTATTATTAGTTCTCTAGTGAGTCGTGTATGATTTCTCTTCCTCTTTAGCTTATGTATCAGCTTTCTGATTTCTTTTTTCACTGTATTTTTTGTAATGCATTGATGTGTGGATTATTATTGCATTGATGGATGCTCACTGTTACTGCTGATGATATTTGCTGGTTTATTGCAAGGTTGTTGATTTATTGATGCATGCATTTGATTTGATGGGTTTGATTATCTGATTATTGTTGTTGCATATGTTGTTGAACATTGTATTGCGTATACTTATGAGCTTATATGGTATGAACATGTGAATAGTATAGTATGTTTCAGTGCATGAATATATAGTATAGGGGTATAATAGATATGTTATGTTCTTGTCCTCATTGCTAGTTTTTTCAGCTGCGTGATTGATGCATTGATTGATAGACAGCTGGTGGATGAATAGAACAATTGAGTATTAAACTAATTGATTAAATTAGATTAAGGATTTAATGGTTGAAGTAGTTGAAAATATTGGTGGATATACGTGGGCTTCCTTGATTATGTTTTCCTGATTGTTGTCTGGTGTAATGTTATAGTTTCTGTAAATTTTTTGGGTGACCTTTGTGGACTTGTTTAAATCATCTAAGATTTCATTCTTTTATTATTTGCGTTGCTAATAACTAGGGTTAGGGGTAATAGGCCAGTGTGTTGCCAGCTTTTCCTGAAGGAAGTAAGTTGGAGAAGAACTCTGGGAACCTCGAGTGCTCATGCAAATAAACCCCTCAAAGTGTTATCCCATTATTAGTCCAGTAGTACATTTTTAGCATTAGCATTAGCTTTAGCGTTTAACATTTAACAATTAGCATTTAGCATTTAGCTTTAGCATTTAGCATTTGGCTTTTAGTGTAGCAATTTGCTTTAATTAATTATTAGCATTAGCAGTTGGCATATAGCATCGGCAAGTGGCATTAATTAATTCATTAATTAATTGAATTTATTAGTTGCACTCATAACTGATATAGTGAGGTTGTTTGTCCAACACAGTGATTGTTTAGGTTTTAATTTTATTTTATTTTTGCTATTACGGTCAAACCCAGGGTGGTGTTTCGGGGAACAAGGTCTGGGAACAGCAGCATTGATTGATAACATAAACATACATTTTAACATAAACGTTAAAAACAAATAATAGTCTAGACAAAAATACAATAGGATTATTTATTTTTAATTTAATTATTGAAATTAATTTAATTGTTCTGGACATATCCAAACAAAGTCTAGGTCATAGCACATAGGGTTGAACAGAGTCTGGGTCATGAGTAAAGAAGAAACGCCAACTACGCCCCTAGGGGTGATCATTTTAAAACATGTGGCAGCGGAGAAAGAGATTAAAAAATATATGAAAAAATGGAATGACCGGACACGTGGGGAGTTGCAGTGGCCACTGGAAGGGACATTCAACAGTGAAAGGTGTGAGAAAATGAAGGAGAGATTAGAGTGTTGGGGAGAAATAAAGAAAGAAAGCAGTGAGAAGACAAACAGGAAAACAGAGATTGTAAAGTGGTTTGAAATAGAAGGAGAAAGGCAAAGAGCATTCAGAAAAGACAGGAGAGAAAAGGCTACAGCCCCACCAGCGGAGGAGCTTGTGGAGCAAACGCCACCCCCATACAGAGAAATGTCTGATACACAGAAAGCAGGAATTTATGTCCTTACGGAAAGTGAACGACCGCAGAGGGTAAGTTTGGAAATACTGGATGGCCACTTTGAAGGTCAAGTGATATGCAGGCCAAGAGAAGGCGAAGAAGAAACGACAGCGCAACGCCCAGAACAAGAG
>JAUCMX010000030.1:9106651-9112706 GCA_033459395.1 Hemibagrus guttatus | reverse complement strand
AGATTATAGGCAATACACAGACCTCTGTAGTCCATACATGGCCGTTGTCCTGATGTACACTGCTGCATCTGGAGAGGTAGAGGAGCAAATGTAGCCTGCCTTCAAAGGCCCTTCAATGTAATTCTCCATTGCCTGGGTATCTGGTGTGGACAGCGGGTAAACCCTGCACTTGGTTTTAACTGTCATCTAAAGGTTATACTGCTTTGATATTGATTTAAGCTGAGGATAGTAAAGTGAGATTAATGGATTATGGATTAAAATAAGTAAAGAACAGAGTTGCTTAATCTGAGTAACTTGTTAAGGATTAAATGATTATTAAATAATTACTGATTAAAGTAGATAGTAAATTATTATTAAATGCTTAAATGATTAGAGTAGATAGTAAATTAGCTTAAACTTATTTAAAGATTACTAGATTAAATGATTAAAGTAAATTAGAGTAACAAAAAGATTTAATAATTGAAGTAGATTAGATTTATTTTTTGTAATTATAGTTAGCTAGAAGTAGAACTATGAATTGATTAGAATTTGATTTATGCAAAAGTATGATTCTTCAAGGAAATTTTCAACACTTGGCCTGCTGGTATGCCTCAGCTGCCTCTGGAGTCCCCCGAGCCAACCAGGCTCGATAGGACTCCTTCTTCAGCTTGACGCCATCCCTTACTTCCAGTGTCCACCACTGTGTTCGGGATTGCTTCTGTGACCGGCACCAGAGACCTTACAGCCACAGCTCCAGATGGCTGCGTCAACATTGGAGGAGGAGAACATGGTCCACTCAGACTCAATGTCCCCAACGTCCCTCGGGATCTGGTTCCAACTCTCCCAGAGGTGGGAGTTGAAGACCCCCCTAACAGAGGGATCAGCAAGACGTTCCCAACAGACCCTCACAATACGTTTGGGTCTGCCAAGTCTGTCCGGCATCCTTCTCTGTAAGCGGATCCAACTCACGACCAGGTGGTGATTGGTTGACAGCTCCGCCCCTCTCTTCACCCGAGTGTCCAAGACATGCGGCCAAAGGTCAGATGACATGACCACAAGGTCGATCATTGACCTCTGGCCTAGGGTGTCCTGGTACCACGTGTACTGATGGGCACTCTTATGCTTGAACATGGTCTTCGTTATGGACAGGCTGTGACTAGCACAGAAGTCCAGCAACAGGACACCACTCAGAGTTCAGATCAGGGGGGCCGTTCCTCCCAATCACACCCCTCCAGGTATCACTGTCATTGCCCACATGAGCGTTGAAGTCCCCCAGCAAAACTATGGAGTCCCCAGTCGGAGCACTTTCCAGCACCCCTCGCAGGGTCTCCAAGAAGGTTGGGTACTCCACACTGCCGTTCGGCCCATAAGCCGAAACAACAGTGAGACACCTATCCCCGGCCCGAAGGCGCAAGGAAACAACCCTCTTGTTTACCGGGGAAAACTCCAACACATGGCAGCTGAGCTGGGGGACTATAAGCAAGCCCACCCCAGCCCGACGCCTCTCACCATGGGGCACTCCAGAGTAGAAGAGGGTCCAACCTCTTTCAAGGAGTTCCAGAGCCCAGGCTGTGTGTGGAGGCAAGCCCAACTATCTCTAGCCGGTACCGCTCAACCTCCCTCACCAGCTCAGGCTCCTTCTCCCCCAGTGAGGTGAGATTCCATGTCCCAAAAGCCATGTTCTTCATCCAGGGTTTGGGTCGTCGGGGCTCCCGCCCATGACTGCTACCCAAAACACACTGCACCGGACCCTTATGCTCCTTCCTGCGGATGGTGGGCCTACAGGAAAGTGGGCCTATGTCTTTCCTTCGGGCTGTGCCCGGCCGAGTCCTGCAGGCAAAGAGTCGGCCACTCGCCTGCGTGCCCCAAACCCGGACCTGGCTCCAGGGTAGGGCCCTGGTGACGCCAGTCTGGATTCTGATTAGTTAGAAGCTGCTGATTAGTTTTTTTATAAGCCTGGCTCTGAAAGTAGCACCAGGATTTTTTATTTGTTTTTATTTTATCAACTTTAAGAAATAGAACAAAGAGAGGCTTGTGTCTGTCAGGAAGAATCAGTTCCACAAAACTGCACTGTAATTATAAATGGATAAAAACTAAGCTAATGGCTAATTATCAGATAGCAGTCCAATCTGTAGTCAGTGATGCATGATGGGAAATGGGGTTCAAGGTTTGTGTAGAGTTGAAGTTATGATTGTTTTCCTCTAGTAGCACAATCCTCTAGTGTTTTATTCTTTAACTATCACCCAGGCCTCCATGTAACAGTTATTCATACTGACTCACATTCTCATCTGCTTCATCCCTCATCTGAACATCATTAACATTATAAAGCAAGTAGAGGAGATTCAATGCTCTGACTCATCTCACATGTAGGGATGTAAATAAGTGGGATTTTGTTTCATGATGTATTTCTCTCACGGCAGATTTCCCCTCCACAGAACGCTGGTGGATCGCTCAGGGTGAGTCCTGACTCCTATACTGACCCCTGTTTAAAGAAATACTGACCCCAAAACCTATGACTGAATCTCTCTCTCTCTCTCTCTCTCTCTCTCTCTCTCTGTGTGTGTTTCATATCATATTTATGTCAGGAGTTTATAAAGTTAAATGTATCAGTAAATCAAAGCTGCTTCTGTTATTTTAAATGGTCAGATGATGATAAGAAGATTTGAAGGAAATCCCACAGAAGCATCTTTATTTGGAGTTAATCAGAATCATGGTTCATTGGTTTATTCTGAACACAGACACAACCCCAATTATAAAGCTCTACATACTTACACAACCAGGCTAATGTCATTTTTTTTTTTTCATTGAAAAAAAGTTTCTTCATTTAAAAAAAAAAAAACCTATTAAACTCCTCTGTAAGTGGCTGTGGATGAAAAACATGACAACATTACAAAGAATGAATATTGTGTGTGTGTGTTTTAGATGTTTTAGTGCTTTGGTGCTCAGAAGCGATCTCTCTATAATGTGTAATCTTGTTGAAATGAAACACTTTTCTATAAGATCATTTGTGATACAATTTCTACTTGTTACTGACCATAAAACACCAGATACATCTTACTCTGGATCACACAACCTCACGTATGATCGTAAACCAAACCCAAACCCAGTGTATAGAGGCTGAGTGAATGTGGTGTGGACTCTGTGGAGGAGCTTCATGGTGTCAGAGACGCTGTAGAAGGACAGAGTTCCTGCACTGTGATCCACATACACTCCTATTCTGGAGGGTGATGGAACTCTGAGATCAGTCTTAATGTTGTTGTGATAGAAAGAGAGAGAAGAAGAAGAACACACCAGACTCCAGGACTGATTGTTGCGTCCAAACACACACTCATTACCCCGTCCTTTCCTGCTGATGTCTTTATATGACACTGATATGGACACATCATCACCGCTCCTCTCCACCTCCCAGTAACAGCGTCCACACACACTCTCCTTACACAACACCTGTTCCCAGTAGTCAAATCTCTCTGGATGATCAGAGTACTGCTGCTTTCTCTCACTGTATCTCACCACTCTGTTCTTCTCAGACAGAATGAGGGTACGATGCGTGGTGTTGGGATCCAGAGTCAGATAACAGAAATCTAAAAATAAAAGAGAAAAACAAACTGAACAATGTCAACATGTTGGGTTTAATTCACACAATACTCTATATTCATGTGAAGAGTGTGTGTGTGTGTGTGTTTAATTACACTTCTGTGTGTGTGCGTAATTTACACTTCTGCTTCTTTGTGTGTATGTGTGTGTGTGTAGTTTAAACTTCTGCATGTTTGCGTGTGAGTGTGTTTGTGTGTGTGTCTGTGTGTGTGTGTGTGTAATTTACAATTCTACTTGTTTGCGTGTGTGTGTGTGTGTGTGTGTGTGTGTAATTTACACTTCTGCCGGCGTGTGTGTGTGTGTGTGTTTAATTACACTTCTGTGTGTGTGTGTGTGTGTGTGTGTGTGTGTGTGTGTGTGTGTGTGTGTGTTTGTGTGTTTAATTACATTTCTGCTTGTTTGTGTGTGAGTAATCTAGCCATGGGGGTCACAGTCCAGTGACTTCTGTGCCGGTCCCAAGCCCGGATAAATAGAGAGGGTTGCGTCAGGAAGGGCATCCGGCGTAAAACATTGCCAAATTTAACCATGTGAATCGTCAGTACGAATTTCATACCGGATCGGTCGAGGCCCGTGTTAACAACGACCGCCATCGGCGCCGTTGACATACAGGGTGCAGGTGGAAATTGGGCTACTGTTGGTCGAAGAAGTAGAGGAGGGAGGAGAGTGCACAGACAGAGAGAGAAGAGGAAAGGTAAGAGTGTAGGACTGAGAATAGGAACACTGAATGTTGGTACTATGACAGGGAAAGGTAGAGAGCTGGCTGATATGATGGAGAGAAGGAAGGTGGATATACTGTGTGTACAGGAGACCAGGTGAAAGGGTAGCAAGGCTCGTAGTATAGGTGTCAGGCTTTTGGTATCTAGTGCTCTTTTAGTGCTCCTTATAGGGCTCCTCAGATCCCTGATCATCATCGGAGGGATGAAAATACAATGAAAAGGACAAAACATAAAGGGAAGCTCGAAAGGGAAACTTGAAACTCAGAACTTGAAACTCGGGAGGGAAACTCGGAAGGGAAACTCGGGAGGGAAACTTGGAACTCGAAACAAAAACAAACAGAAAGAGAAACTCCAGAGGAGAAGAAGGCAGATCCAGAAGCCCGAGCACAAAAGAGAGACAGCACCAAAGGCCCACCCGAAAAGCCGGCCACATCATCTCTAAGGCCGACTACAGACAATTAAAGACCCCAACCCCGAAAACGAGAAACAAAGACACTTAAATACCCACACCCGAACGAGCCACATGTGAAAGCAATACACTAATTGCACAGGCCAAGGAGCTTCACAAGGACCTCTAGCGTCCAAAAACAAAACAGCCCAGAACCTCACAATAGGAGCAGGATTCAAGCTGTTTTATTATGGTGTGGATAGTAAGAGAAATGGGGTAGGGTTGGTCCTGAAGGAGGAGTTTGTAAGGAATGTTCTGGAGGTCAAGAGAGTGTCAGACAGGGTGATGAGTCTGAATTTAGAGACTGAAGGGGTGATGTTGAATGTTGGTAGTGGTTATGCCCCACAGGTAGGTTGTGAGTTAGAGGAGAAAGAGAGATTCTGGAGTGAATTAGATGAGGTGATGGAGAGTATTCCCACGGGTGAGAGAGTGGTGATAGGAGCGGATTTTAATGGACATGTTGGTGAGGGGAACACAGGTGATGAGGAGGTGATGGGCAAGTTTGGAGTGAAGGAAAGGAACCTTGAAGGACAGATGGTACTGGACTTTGCTAAGAGGATGGACATGGCTGTTGTTAACATTTATTTTCAGAAGAGGGAGGAACATAGAGTGACTTACAAGAGTGGAGGTAGGAGAAGACAGGTAGACTACATCCTATGTAGAAGAGGCAATCTGAAAGAGATTAGTGACTGTAAAGTGGTAGTGGGAGAGAGTGTAGCCAGGCAGCATAGGATGGTGGTGTGTAGGATGACTCTGATGGTCTGTAAGACGAAGACGTCAAAGATAGAGAAGAAAACCAAGTGGTGGAAGCTGAAAAAGGAGGAATGTTGTGAGGAATTTAGACAGAAGTTGAGGCAGGCTCTGGGTGGTCAGGTAGTGCTGCCAGATGACTGGGAAACTACAGCAGAAGTGATCAGGGAGACAGGGAGAAAGGTGCTGGGTGTGTCATCTGGAAGGAGGAAAAAAGATAAGGAGAGTTGGTGGTGGAATGAGGAAGTTCAGGATAGTATCCAGAGGAAGAGGTTAGCCAAGAAGAAGTGGGACATGGACAGGACTGAAGAGAGTAGACAGGAATACAAGGAGTTACAGCGCAGAGTGAAGAGGGAGGTGTCTAAGGCCAAGCAGAAGGCATATGGGGAGTTTTACACTAGGTTAGACACTAGAGAAGGAGAGAAGGACTTGTACAGGTTAGCTAGGCAGAGGGATCGAGATGGAAAGGATGTGCAGCAAGTTAGAGTTATTAAGGATAGAGATGGAAGGGTGCTCACAAGTGAGGAGAGTGTACAGAGGAGATGGAAGGAGTACTTTGAGGAGCTGA
>JAUCMX010000030.1:9096651-9099151 GCA_033459395.1 Hemibagrus guttatus | reverse complement strand
GTGTGTGTGTGTGTGTGTGTGTGTATGTGTGTAATTTACACTTCTGCATGTTTGCCTGTGTGTGTGTGTTTGTGTGTAATTTACATTTCTGCTTGTTTGTGTTTGTGTTTGCGTGTTTATGTGTGTGTATGTGTCTGTGTGTGTATGTGTGTTTGTGTGTGTGTGTGTTTGTATGTGTGTGTGTGTGTGTGTGTGTGTGTGTAATTTACACTTCTGCTTGTTTTGAATCTGTTTCTATCTGGTAAGGTAGGATTCTGACTTTTGTGTATTATTTGTTTAACGTGGTTGGTTCTAGAGTAGTTATTTGAACTGTTATTGTATAGCTTGTTGATCTTTGCTTCTTAGTTGTCTCGGGTGATTAATCAAGAATAGTTTCAGTCTCCCTTAAGGTGTGAATAGTGGGCGGGGCTAACTAATTTATATTGAAGGTTCTCCGCTACAGACACTTGTGTTTGCAGTTTGCCTTGCCAATACCTGTTACTCACTAATAGTAAGTATATTGTCATCTTTTCTTGCTCTCTTGCATCCTTAATCTCACTTTTCATACTTTGACGAGACCACAGACATGTGCCTCAAACTGATTTCTGTTGTTACCTCTTACAGACGCAGGCATTCTCATCCACGAAGCAGAGGTCATGTTTCCAGCAACCTCATCTACCCTCCACTGTTGTCTCAGTCTCAAACAGTGGTGGTAGGTGGGCTCTGGAACTGCCAATCTGCGGTAAGGAAGGCTGACTTCATCTCAGCGCTAGCCTCCCACTATTCCTTTGATTTTCTGGCACTAACTGAGACCTGGATACCACCACAGAACACTGCTACACCGGCTGCTCTATCCTCTGCCTATACTTTCTCTCACTCACCACGAGAATCAGGCAGGGGTGGTGGTACAGGTCTGCTGTTGTCACGGAGATGGTGTTCCTCACCTCTCCCCTTGTCTCATCTAACCATCTCTTCTTTTGAATTCCATGCAGTTTCAGTTACCTCGCCAATTAACCTCTTCATCATTGTCATCTACCACCCCCCTGGTCCCCTAGGTAACTTCTTGGATGAAATGGACACACTCCTCAGTGTCTTCCCTTCTGACAGCACCCCTCTGACAGTTCTCGGAGATTTCAACCTCCCATCTGACAAGCTTCACTCTTCTGTCCTTCTGGCTCTTCTAAGTTCATTCTCCTTGTCCTTCAACAGCTGCCCTCCCACACATAAGGAAAAGTCCTGGATCTAGTCTTCACTCATCCTTCTCCAGCTACAGACATGACTGTTACCCCACTTCATATCTCCGATCATCACCTGGTATCCTTCACTATCACTCTCCCTGTTCTGCCTAAACGTATCTCCCAGCACCTCTCTCTCACCCGCCGAAACCTCCACTCTATCTCTCCTTCCTCTGTAGCTTCCGGCACTCTTTCATCTCTTCCTGACCATGAATCCTTCTCCTCCCTTCCCCTAGACTCAGTTACTGACACTTTGCTCTCGTCCCTTTCCTCAACCATGGACCTTCTCTGCCCTTTGTCCACTATACGCAGGAAGAATTCTTCTCCTGCTCCTTGGTTGTCGGACGTGCTTTGCAACAATTGGAGAGAACTACAATCAGCAGTGAGGAAGTGGAAGAAATCTAAACTCGACACAGACCTCATCTCTTATCGTACGCTCCTGTCCAAATTCTCCTTGGACGTGACTTCTGCCAAGACCTCCTTCTACAAGGAAAAGCTTGAAACTTCTGCACAACATCCCCGGAAGCTCCACAACATCTTCTCGTCACTACTCAACCCTCCGGCTCCACCTTCTCCATCCTCCCTGACCGCCGAAGATTTTGCCACTTTTTACACAGAGAAGATTGAGAGGATCTGCCAGACCTTCACGTCTCTCCCAACTTCACCTACATCACACAGTCAGCACTCTGCTACTCCTTCACTGACGCAGCTCTCAACTGTAGCAGCAGAAGAGGTTTTGCAAATTACCCGGTCCTGCAATCCTACCACCTGCCCACTGGATCCAATCCCTTCAGCTATGCTCCAGACCATCTCACCTGACCTCCTACCCTTCATCACCACAGTCATCAATGGATCCTTAACATTTGGTCATGTTCCAACTGCCTTTAAGAAAGCCAGGGTCATCCCCATCCTGAAGAAACCTGCTCTGGATCCCTCAGACATCAGTAACTACAGACTGGTATCACTTCTCTCATTCCTTTCAAAAATTCTTGAACGCGTTGTTTGTAATCAGCTGTCTGACTATCTCATGCAGAATAACCTCCATGACACCAACCAGTCTGGCTTCAAAGCAGCACATTCCACAGAGACTGCCCTTTTGGCAGTCACTGAGAAACTACATGCTGCTAGATCAGCCAAACTGTCATCAGTCCTCATCCTCCTCGACCTGTCTGCAGCATTTGACACAGTAAACCACAAGACTCTCTTGTCCACCCTCAGGGGTCTTGGAATTTGTGGAACAGCATGGGAATGGTTTGCTTCCTACCTGGATGGTCGCTGATATCAGG
>JAUCMX010000030.1:9056651-9091651 GCA_033459395.1 Hemibagrus guttatus | reverse complement strand
TCTACACACCCCTGTTAAAATGGCAGGTTTTTGTTTTATAAAAAACCAAGATAAATCCTGTCAGAGTCTTTTCCAACTTTTATGTGAAATTTCAACCAATATATTAAATTGGAAAACAAGGCATTGGTGGCTCAGTGGTAGGTTGCTCGCCTATCATGCAGAAGGCCCGGGTTGGATTCCAGCCAATGCCTCAACCCCAGCCATTGGATGCAATGCCGGTCCCAAGCCCGGAAAAATGGGAGGGTTGCGTCAGGAAGGGCATCCGTCGTAAAACCTGTGCCAAGTTGTTGTGCGGACCAGTTGGTCCGCTGTGGCGACCCCGAACAGGGAGCAGCCGAAAGCAACTCCTTCTTATATTAAATTGGAAAACAATAAGAATCATTTTAGTTGGAACAAAAGAAAAATAAATGATCTGGTTGCATAATTGTGCACTCCATTTTATAATTAGGAATGTGTCAGTGTTCAGAATCAACTAATCTCATTCAATCTCATGTTAAATACTCATTAGTGTATACCTTCTATCAGTTAAAGTCAATGATTAAACACAAATAAAGTACAGCTGTTCCTGTAGGATTTTTCTGAGATCTTCTTGCTAACATCTGACTGAAAAAGAGCTTACAAATCAGTACAGGATCTTATTGTAGAAAAATATCAATTAGGAGAGGGTTATAGAAAACATACAGGACATTAAATATACCATGGAACACTGTAAAGACAATAATCAACACCTGGAGAAAATATGGCACAGCAGGGATATTACTAAGAACAGGACATCCTCCTAAAATTAATGAGAAGACCAGGAGGAAACTGGTGAGGGAGGCGGACAAGTCTGTCTAACATTTGCATAAAAAATCCATCCAGTCTCCTAAAACCATTTGGAATAATGTGTTGTGGTCTGATGAAACCAAAGTTGAAGGTTGTGGCCATAAAAATACAGCAGATCATTAAAAGAACACCATCCCCACAGTGAAGCATGGAGGTGGCAGCATCATGCTTTCAGGCTGCTTTTCTTCAGCTGGAACTGGGGCTTTAATCAGGGTGGAGGGAATAATGAACAGATCCAGATACCAGTTAATTATGGCACAGAACCTTAAGACTTCTGCTAAAACACTTAAGATGAAGAGGAATTTCACCGTCCAGTATGACACTGACCCATAAATCACCCAGGAATGGCTTCACCAAGACAAGATCAAGGTTTTGGAAAGGTCCAGGGTTAGGATACTTTTTAGAATGTAAAAAAGAAAATCTGTGGGGTGACCTGAAGAGGGCTGTGCACAAGAGAGGCAAAACCAATCTGACAGGGGTAACATGCTTTTGGAGGGAAGAATGGCAAAATATTGATAAGTCAAAATATGCCAAACTGTTCGACTTTTACCTAGAATAAAAAAAGATTGAAAGTTATAAAATCTAAAGCACTTTAACTGTATATCAGTTTAGGGGTGTGTACACTTATGCACTAGTTTGTTGTATGCCCCCCAAATGATTCTTATTATTTTTCACTTTAATATATAGCTTGCAATTTCACAATAAAAGTGGACAACTTTCTGTCTGGAAAAACAAGCCATTTTAACAGGGGTGTGCAGATTTTTTATGTCAGACAAGTAAAGAGTTAAAGTTCACTCCTGTAAAATATCTGTTGGCCTGGTGAAGATTCACTCATCTGATCTGATTATGAGTAAAGATACATTTACTTAATACATTTACTTTATTTAACTCTTCAATCACAAGTTCCATCTTGTAACTGACCAAAGCTACTAAATCTAAATGAGAAATATCATTGGGATGAGTTCTCACCTGTTTCTCCGCTCTTCCTGCTGCAACTGATACAGCTTCGTGGCCTTTATGTTTATCCAACATGCACAAAGAGCAAATACATCTTTGATCAGTATGACAGTAGATCTCCATCAGTTTGTCATGTTCAGAGCAGATCTTCTCTTTTAGATTTGCTGATGCTTCAATCAATGTGTGTTTTCTCAAAGTAGGACGTTCAAGATGATGTTTAAGATGAATATCACAGTAAGAAGCTACACATATCAGACAGGACTTGACAGCTTTGTGTTTTCTCCCGGTGCAGAAATCACACTCCACATCTCCAGGTCCAGTGTAAAAGTGAGCAGGAGAAGCAGCTTGGAATTCAGTCTTCTTCAGTTTCTCCACCACTTCAGCCAACATGTTGTTTCTGCGTAGAACAGGCCTTGGAGTGAAAGTGTCTCTGCACTGAGGACAGCTGTAGACACCCTTCTGATCCTCCTGATCCCAGCAACCATTAATACACACCTTACAGAAACTGTGACCACAGGGGATAGTCACCGGATCCTTCAGGAGAACCAGACACACTGGACAGCTGAACTGATCCACTGAAAGCAGATCTACTGAAATACTGGCCTCAGCCATTTTCCTGAATGGAAAGAGAACAGATTTGTTTTCTCTAAACTGAGGAGTTATTTCCTGGTTCTGTGAGACAGACAGACTAGGGGGCAAAGTCAGAGAGGTATTAAATCCTCCGTTAATCATTTCACAACTGCAATCCTATGCTCTCAGTCACTTTATTACTGATCATACATACCTGTTTACAGTCTCACAGCAATTACAGCTACAATACAAAAGCACTCTATTTCACTTAGTTTCTGTATCTGCATCACACAACTAATGCAGAAAGGACATTGTTAATATCACACTCTCCAGTGTCACCCAGATGAGGATGGGTTCCCATTTGAGTCTGGTTCCTCTCAAGGTTTCTTCCTAATACTATGTAAGGGAGTTTTTCCTTGCCACAATTGCCTCAGTCGCCTCAGGCTTGCTCACTAGGGATAATTTTGCTCACTAGGGATAATTTAATAAAATTGAATTGAATTGACTTGACTTGACTTGACTTGAACTTGACTTGAATAAGTTCAGCATGGTGGCTTAGTGGTTAGCACTGTTTGCCTCACACCTCCAGGGTTGGCGGTTTGATTCCCGCCTCCACCGTGTGTGTGTGGAGTTTGCATGTTCTCCCCGTGCCTCGGGGGTTTCCTCCGGGTACTCCAGTTTCTTCCCCCAGTCCAAAGACATGCGTGGTAGGTTGATTGGCATCTCTAAATTGTCCGTAGTGTGTGATTGCGTGAGTGAATGAGTGTGTGTGTGTTGTGTGCCGTGTGATGAGTTGGCAATTCGTCCAGGGTGTATCCTGCCTTGATGCCCAATGACACAGGCTCCCCGTGACCTGAGAATAGTTCGGATAAGCAGTAGACAATGAATGAATTAATTAGTTCATTGCGAAGAATATGCTCAGTGTTAATCTTTGTTCCTGACATTACCAAACCTTCTAGTAGTTCAGGTCATCAGAAATACTCTCAAAAGTCATATTCCATGACTAGTGGCTAGAGAATAGTGGACTGGCCTTTCTTTTTGCCTTGACCACTGTGTAATCTCCCACTGCTCTGTGTCTAGAGACCCATGCATGAATCCCACCCAGCTGCTAAACCCATCAAAAATTGAGCCAGATTGGTGGCGCAGACAGCACGGCTGTTTTTACCATGGCCAGGCAGATCATCTTTTCGGTCCAATGAGATTACCAGTGGGAGCCCCAGCCCAGGCTCACAAACTGAACACAGTCTCCAAGGTCAAACCAAGGTACTTTCCCAGCATGTGTTCATGTTACTAATAGTGATACAGATACAGGTTCTCTTTCAACAGCACTGATAAACTCTGGATAGTGGGAAACTTAATTGATGAAGAAGCTGTTAACCATCTTCTCCACCATTGTGGTCCTTCTGCCACAGCCACTACACATTCAAGCTACAGATGGGGGACCCATCGGAGATGGCACTGTGACACAACACACTCAACCCAACCACCTGTGGGTTGGTCCGCTCCACTGTAAAGACAAAGAACTGCTGGGTACAATCTCTGCCAAATATTATATGATTCTTGGCATCTTGTGGATAGAGTGACACAACCTGTAGCTCTCCTGGACAGACAGAGAGCTCCACTGGACACAGTAGTTCCTAGGTGACTGGATCTGTAAGCCTGGAGGTTTCCAAAAAGGCCAGGACTTGTGACCTCTCCCTGTATGAACCCAATGACTGCATCATAGATTTACATTCGGGCACCATGCCCTCCGTGTGGTTAAGTCTACCCCTTGCTGTCAGCTGAGCATGTGATGGAAGAGTATATTCAGTAAGCTCTCAACCAGGGCTAATCAGGCTTTCCACCTCCTCAGTATTGGCAGGCTTCTTCTTCTTCTTGGAGAAAAGGGAGGCAGTCTCAGACTGAATTATCTTTATCCTCTGCCCTTCATTCTAGTAGCCTTAGAGCAATTCCTTCTGTATAGTTATTAATCAAACTTGACCTATGCAGTGATTATACCCTGGTACACAACTGTTAGGGCAATAAGTGTATAACTAACTTCAGTACCTCTAGTAAGCTCTACAAGTACTTTGTCATGCATTATGCACTCTGTAGCACCCCTTGGTGTACCAGTATATGGTAAATGACAAGCTGAGTGACATGCTGGGGAGGTTTGTGGTGACATACATCTTGGTATATTTCCCTTCCTCCGAAGCCCACGTTTGCCATATCTGTCTAGTCCTTCAAAGGCTCTTAAAGCACCAGCTCTATGTGACGAGTAAGAAGTGCAAATGCTAACAAAGCAACATCTCTTTCCTCATATACATTGTTAAACAAACCATCGTCATGTCTTTAGCAAACTTGATGAGGCAGTTCAAGCTTTGCATTGATGCACAGTTGTTACTCAGCAAAGTAAATAGCAGTGGACTGAGAACACAGCCCTGAGGGGCTGCAGTGCTCAGTGTGGTGTTGGAGATGCTGCACCTGATCCAGAAGGTCTCCAGTCAGGAAGTCTGGGATTTAGTTGCAAAGGGAGGAGATCAGCCCCAGCAAGATAAGTGATGTTTACATCAGATGCTAAGGAATGATTGTGTTGAAGTCTTTGAACAATATTGTTGTATTGTACATATATATCCTTTTTGTCCAAATTAATAATTGCCACAGGATTATAGTCATTGAGGCAGGACACTAAAGACTTCTTTGGCACACGAATGATGGTAATAGTTTTAAAATCATGTTAGAAATATGGAGCTACTCAAGGATGTCAGTGAAGATATAAGCCAGCTGCTTTGAACATCCCATGAGCACTTTAGTCTTCTGTGGTCTGATCTTTTCTTTTGCTAAACTTTTTTATATTTAAAAAAAAAATCCAAATTGTATTTATAAGGTTCTGTCTGCTAGCCAATCATCATCCAGGCTGAATATGGGATGAACACAATATAGCAAACTTTACCTAGTCATCTACTCTATGATTTAATCTAGTTTACATATCATTATATGCTTTACAATGAAATTTCATGGTTTAGAAACTTCAGACACAATCAGAAAAATCAAATGAATTGAAAAGTTGATCTTTTATTTTTCTAGAGTATGATCCTAACAGGTTTAAAATGTTGTACTGCAATGGCTTTATTACTGGCATGGGAAAATATTTCATTTGTAGCATACATTGCTCTTTGATTACCTATTTACATATCCCAGCTCTCACAACCAAATGGTAATCACATCAGATGACAGTCAACTCCGGTGATCTTCCTCCCATTCAATGCTTTGTTTAAGAGTATCACCTCTTGGCTTTTGCATTGTCATACCAGGGAGTTGACGCCTGTGAGGTCTACCTCCCCTTGGGTGTTTTTGTTCAAGAGTATCACCTCTAGGCTTTTGTATTGTCACACCTTCAAGCCCTGACCACTCAATGCCTTTGAAACTGCAACATATGTGCCTTATCACTGGACTTGATGACTACAGTGCCACTGCAGTGTGTTTTGATCTCCAATAAAAGATTCCTGCTGAACACTACTTCCAAGTCCCATGGTCTGCTTTTGTGAATTCACAACACTGGTCATTAGTGATTTAATGAGAAGTTGCTTCATATGAAAAAACGAAAAAAGAGATAAAACTAGATAGACAGATAGATAGACAGATAGATAGACAGATAGATAGATAGATAGATAGATAGATAGATAGATAGATAGATAGATAGATAGATAGATAGATAGAGAGAGAGAGAGGGGGGGGGAGGGAATGGTCTAGTATGTCATGGTTATCCACCCAGGATCTCTCTTCTTCGCTGTGACTATCAAAGGGCATCAAGGCAGGATACACCCTGGACGGTGTAACAACCCGTCGCAGGGCACACACACAGTCTCATTCACTCACGCAATCACACACACTACGGACAATTTAGAGATGACAATCAACCTACAATGCATGTCTTTGGACTGGGGGAGGAACCCGGAGTACCCGGAGGAAACCCCCGAGGCACAGGCAGAACATGCAAACTCCACACACATGGCGGAGGCGAAAATCAAACCCGCAACTCTGGAGGTGTGAGGCAAATGTGTTAACCATGCCCCCCAATTTACTGATATATTTAACTTTATAAACTCCTGACACGAAGAGAGAGAGAGAGAGAGAGAAAGAAAGAAAGAAAGAAAGAAAGAAAGAAAAAAAAGAAAGAAAGAAAGAAAGAAAGAAAGAAAGAAAGAAAGAAAGAAAGAAAGAAAGAAAGAAAGAAAGAAAGAGAAAGAAAAAGAAAGAAAACAGCACACGGTTCAAATTGTGGGATTTCAGTCAGAAGTTTTGGAGATCTGCAGGATGCACAAAATTATTCCTAAAAAGAAGATATACCAGAAGCTATTGATCCCATGAGGGAAATTTTTGTGTTACAGCAGCTTAGACAGTTACAACACACAAAAATATAAAATTATAAATACATACACAGTTGTGCTCAAAATTTTGCATAACTTGGGAGAATTTGCAAGATGTGAACCTTGTTTTTTAAAGAAAACGTGTGAGAAAGCAAAACAAATAGATTTGTGAGATAGGACTCATAAGTTCATATGTAAGGCATAATGGAATGGAACAATCAACAAACAAAACATGACAAAGAAAATTAAGAAATAATTCCTGTTCAAAAGTTTGCATACCTTAGTTCTTAATATCGTGCATTAAGCACCACCTTTAGCATCAATGATGGCATGCAGTCTTTTGTAATAATTCTGCATGAGGTCTTTATTCTCTCAGGTGGTGTAGCAACCCATTCTTCTTGGCAAAATGCCTACAGTTCCTGTAAATGTTTTGGTTGTTTTGCACAAACTGAGATCTCCCCATAGTGACTCAGGAGACTGTGATTGCAACTCCAGAACCTTCATCTTTTTTGCTGTAGCCATTGGAGTGTCAACTTGCTTAGGATCGTTGTCATGTTGGAACTTCCCATGAGCAGCTTTCGTGCTGTAGAATGTAAATTGTCTGCCAGTATTTTCTGATAACATGCTGTATTTATCTTGCCATCAATTTTGACTAACTTCCCTGTGCCACTTGTATTTAAGTACCTCCTTATTGTGCTCCTTGACACAAAAACCTCTGTGTGTCAGCCTGTGTGTTTATAATGTTGCCAAACATTCAAGGATATGTAAACTTTTGATCAGGGTGTTTGGGTGATTTCAGTTATGTGAAGATCCAAGATGGCACCGCGGATGGCAGGCATGGTGTTTCGGTGCACTCTACTTTTCCTTGTTTTGTGTTGTTATTCAGTTTTCTGCCACAGTTCTGGTGGTTCTATTCCAGGTAAGAGCTCATGAACATCAGAACTACTACCCCACTGGACTTATTTCCGAGTTTTCTGGATTTTACCGTGGATTTACTGGCTATTTTGATCAAAGAGGCACGTAACAAAGTGAAGCTCCTCAGAAGAGGGAAACGCTCAGGTGTGCTTGTGCGGCTCCGACGGCGCGGATTACGCACCGTGCTCCCCGGGATATTCTTCTCTAACATGCACTTACTTTGCAACAAAATGGATGAGCTGACCCTGCAGATGAACAAAAACAAAGACTTTTCTATGTCTTGTGTTTTGTGCTTCATGGAAACGTGGATGTCTGATCTTATACCGGACTCTGCGCAACAGCTGGGCAGATTTAATCTTTCTAGAGCGGACAGACTCACAGAGCTCTCCGGCAAAACAAAAGGTGGTGGAATCTGTTTCTATATTAACAACAGTTCGTGTAACAATGTGAAAGTACTGTTTCAACTCTGCTCCCCAGACCTGGAGGCCTTCACCATTGACTGCAAGCTCTTTTACTCACCCCGTGAGTTCTCCTCATTTATTCTTGTTGGTGTTTACATCCCACCGCAAGGTAATGTGCGCAAAGCGCAGCACGTGCTGGCTGACGAGATACAGCGTGTGGAACAGACAAACCCGGATGTCTTGGTTATTGTCCTAGGAGACTTTAATAAAGGTAATCTCTCACACACCCTGGGCCAGTTTGACCACATCATGGTGCAATTGATTCCAGCATACAGGCAGAAATTAAAACTCTGCAAACCTGTTGTGAGCACATCAAAGAAGTGGACTGTGGAGGCTGTGGGGGAACTTCAGGGGTGTTTGGACTGTACAGACTGGGCTGTTTTTAGTTTTACCACCAACAGTCTGGATGAGTACACAGACACTGTGACGTCCTACATTAACTTCTGAGAGAACAATATCATTCCATCACGCACCAGGGTGAGCCATAACAATGACAAACCCTGGTTCACAGCCAAACTCAGACAGCTCAGGTCAGAGAATGAGGCCACATTCGAAAGTGGGGACAAAGGAAAATACAAGGAGGATAAGTACAGATTTAGCAAGGAGGTAAGAAGAGCTAAAACAGAGCATGGTGAGAGAATGAAACAGCAAAAAAAAAAAAAGACAAAGATCATAGGACTTAATGACTACAGACCCATCGCCCTGACTTCTGTAGTCGTGTAGTCTTTTGAGTGCCTTGTGTTGTCCTACCTCAAGAACATTACAGACCCTCTCCTGGATCCACTACAGTTCACCTACAGAGCCAACAGATCTGTAGACGATGCTGTGAACATGGCCCTCCACTTCATTCTTCAACATCTAGACTTCCCAGGATCCTACGCCAGGATACTGTTTGTGGACTTCAGTTCTGTTTTAAACACGATCATCCCAGCTCTGCTCAGAGACAAGCTCTTTTAGCTGAATGTGCCTGCCTCTTTGTGCAGTTGGATCATGGACCTCCTGACAGACAGATGGCAGTTCTTGCCTCTGACTTACAGCAAATCAGCACTGGATCCCCCAAGGCTTTCTCCCAAGATTTCAGGAAGGACCTAGCCCCCTCCCCCCGTCATCCTCTGTGACTCTCCAGTGACATCTGTCAAGTTCTTCCGCTTCCTGGGCACCACCATCACTCAAGAGCTGAAGTGGGAGCAGAACATCAGCTCCCTCACCAAGAAGGCTCAGCAGAGGATGTATTTCCTGCGGTAGCTGAAGAAGTTTCTCATCCCTGCGAATATGTTGGTTAACTTCTACACTCCCATCATCAGATCTATTCTCACATCCTCCATCACGGTCTGGTTTGCTGCAGCTACAGCCAGGGACAAGGCCAGACTGCAGCATGTCATCCACTCCACTGAGAAGGTGATCGGCTGCAGTCTCCCATCTCTCCAAGAGCTGTATGTCTGAAGGTCCCGGAGACATGCAGCCAAGATCACAGCCGACCCCTCTCATCCCGGAAATGAACTCTTTCAGTCCCTCCCCTCTGGCAAGAGGCTCCGGTCCATAAGGACCAGGAACTCATGCCACAAGAACAGTATCCTCCCCACTGCTGTCAGCCTGCTGAACAGTGCCCCAGTTACCCCCAGATGACCCCCCCCATCCAAGAACTTACGGACAGCCACTTCACTTTCACATTCTAAATTGCACTACCTTTTTTGCAAACTCAAACTTCTGTATACAATATTTATTTCATTCTTGATTGTACATACTTTATATCTGTATATATGTTTGGACAGTCTCTTTCACCTTCACTTAAACTTTTAAATTGTAAATTGCAATACTTAAGTCACTTTCTGTAAACAGTTTTAATTCATTTATTCTAGTTTATTTTATCTGTGTTTATGTTTGCACCTGACACCAAGACAAATTCTAAGTACTGTAAAGTGCTCTTTGCGAACCCTTTTCTGTAGCTACCAATAAACACTTTTCTGATTCTGATAATTGGTACTGATAATTTTCTATTACTAAATCCTGATAAGATGGAGATATTACTGATTGGTCCAAAAACCAGTACACAGATGCTCTCAAAATTCAACCTGTACTTAGAAGGATGTTCTATTACTACTAGCTCTACAGTGAAAGACCTGGGCGTAATATTAGACAGCAGTTTGTCCTTTGAAAAACATGTTTCTGATATTACAAAAATAGCCTTCTTCCACTTCAGAAATATTGCCAAGCTTAGGAACATTTTATCTGTATCTGATGCAGAAAAGCTAGTTCGCATATTCATGACCTCCAGACTGGACTATTGTAATGCGTTATTTGGTGGTTGTCCTGCATCCTCAATAAACAAGCTACAGTTAGTCCAGAATGCAGCTGCTAGAGTCCTTACCAGGTCAAGAAAGTATGACCATATAACCCCAATATTATCATCCCTGCACTGGCTACCTGTTAAATTTAGAATTGATTATAAACTAGCTCTACTTACATACAAGACCCTAAATGGTTTAGCTCCCACGTATCTAGCCAGTCTTCTAACACATTACAATCCACCACGCTCCTTAAGATCTCGAAACTCCGGACTTCTGGTAGTTCCCAGAATATCAAAGTCTACAAAAGGGGGTAGAGCTTTTTCGTATTTAGCTCCTAAACTTTGGAACAGTCTTCCTGACAGTGTTCGGGGCTCAGACACAGTCTCCCAGTTCAAACGTAGACTAAAGACATATCTCTTTAGCCAGGCATACACCTAATAAATCCCATAACCTTGTACTCCAATACATCCGATTAAATGCACATTATCATCTAGTGCCTCCTAATATTATGAATAGCAGCTACGCTAATCCCTTTCCATTTGTTTCCCTTCTTCTACCCACCCCCGAGTCACACAGAGATTGTGCCAGCTTCGGTGGCATCCAGAGATGGACCAGCTCCAGCCGGGTTCGGCTTTCTGAGGACTGGAGTAATCAAAGCAGCACTGCCAACACTATGTGGACATTTTACACATAACACATGCTGTATCTGCATCACACAACTAATGCAGAAAGGACATTGTTCACATCACACTCTCCGTGTGTCACACAGATGAGGATGGGTTCCCTTTTGAGTCTGGTTCCTCTCAAGGTTTCTTTCTAATACCATCTGAGGGAGTTTTTCCTTGCCACAGTCGCCTGAGTCACCTCAGGCTCGCTCACTAGGGAAAATTTTGTCTAACATCTAGGACTGTTTGTTTGTATGTTGATTGTTATGTTCTGTAAAGCTGCTTTGAGACAATGCTCTTTGTTAAAAGCGCTATAGAAATAAAATTGAATTGAATTGAAATTGAATTGATTCTGATTATTATTAGGTTTTAAAAAGGAGTCAAACAACTATGTGGTAATTAATGACTTGATGTGACCTCTATCCTTAAATAAGAAAAAAATATTTTACATTATCAATCATATTCTCCAAATAAATGGCAATGTTGACCCCAAGTACTTAAACTCCTGTACCTTCTTCACCTCTTCACCCTGTAATCTTACTGTTCCACTTCCCTCCCTGTCATTCACACACATGTACTCAGTCTTACTACGACTGACTTTCATTCCTCTTCTCTCCAGCGCAAACCTCCACCTCTCCAGGCTTTCCTCCACCTGCTCCCTGCTCTCACTACAGATCACAATGTCATCTGCAAACATCATTGTCCAAGGAGACTCCTGTCTGAACTCCTCTGACAACTGGTTCATCACTATAGCAAACAGGAAGGGGCTCAGAGCCGATCCCTGATGTAGTCCCACCTCCACTTTGAACTCCTCTGTCTTACCTACAGCATACCTCACCACTGTCCTGCTCCTCTCATACATGTCCTGCACCACTCTGACATACTTCTCTGCTACTCCTGACTTCCTCATACAGTACCATGGCTCTTCTCTTGGCACCCTGTCATACGCTTTCTCCAAGTCTACAAACACACAGTGCAACTCCCTCTGACCATCCCTATACTTCTCCATCAAAATTCTCAGAGCAAAAATTGCATCTGTTGTGCTCTTTCTGGGCATGAAGCCATACTGCTGCTCACAAATTTTCACTACCTTCCTTATCCTAGCTTCCACTACTCTTTCCCATAGCTTCATTGTATGGCTCATCAACTTTATCCCCCTATAGTTGCTGCAACTCTGCACGTCACCCTTATTCTTAAAGATCGGCAAAAACACACTTCTTCTCCATTCCTCAGGCATCCTCTCACTCTCTAAAACCCTGTTGAACAAACTAGCTAAAAATTCCACTGCTGCCTCTCCCAAACACTTCCAGACCTCCACCGGGATGTCATCAGGACCAACTGCCTTCCCACTTTTCATCCTCTTCAAAGCCTTCCTGACTTCATCCTTTCTAATCTTATCTACTTTCTGTTCCACAGAGTTCACCCCTTCGACTCTTTTTCCCTCTCATTTTCCTCATTCATCAGCTCCTCAAAGTATTCCTTCCATCTCCTCTGTACACTCTCCTCACTTGTGAGCACACTTCCCTCTCTATCCTTAATAACTCTAACTTGCTGCACATCCTTCCCATCTTGATCCCTCTGCCTAGCTAACCTGTACAAGTTCCTCTCTCCTTCTCTAGTGTCTAACCTAGTGTACAACTCATCATATGCCTTCTGCTTGGCCTTAGACACCTCCCTCTTCACTCTGCGCTGTAACTCCTTGTATTCCTGTCTATTCTCTGCAGTCCTGTCCATGTCCCACTTCTTCTTGGCTAACCTCTTCCTCTATCCTGAACTTCCTCATTCCACCACCAAGTCTCCTTATCTTCTTTCCTCCTTCCAGATGACACACCCAGCATCTTTCTCTCTGTCTCCCTGATTACTTCTGCTGTAGTTTCCCAGTCATCTGGCAGCACTATCTGACCACCCAGATCCTGCCTCAACTTCTGTCTAAATTCCTCACAACATTCCCTCCTTCTTACAGACCAACAAAGTCATCCTACACACCACCATCCTATCCTGTCTGGCTACACTCTCTCCCACTACCACTTTACAGTCACTAATCTCTTTCAGATTGCCTCTTCTACATAGGATGTAGTCTCCCTGTGTTCTCCTACCTCCACTCTTGTAAGTCACTCTATGCTTCTCCCTCTTCTGAAAATAAGTGTTAACCACAGCCATGTCCATCCTCTTAGCAAAGTCCACTGCCATCTGTCCTTCAAGGTTCCTTTCCTTATCTCCAAACTTGCCCATCACCTCCTCATCACCCGTGTTCCCCTCACCAACATGTCCATTAAAATCCGCTCCTATCACCACTCTCTCACCCGTGGGAATACTCTCCATCACCTCATCTAATTCACTCCAGAATCTCTTTCTCCTCTAACTCACAACCTACCTGTGGGGCATAACCACTAACAACATTCAACATCACCCCTTCAATCTCTAACTTCAGACTCATCACCCTGACTGACACACTCTTCACCTCCAGGACATTCCTCACAAACTCCTCTTTCAGGACCACACCTGCCCCATTTCTCTTATTATCTACACCATAATAAAACAGCTTGAATCCTGCTCCTATACTACGAGCCTTGCTACCCTTCCACCTGGTCTCCTGTACACACAGTATATCCACCTTCCTTCTCTCCATCATATCAGCCAGCTCTCTACCTTTCCCTGTCATAGTACCAACATTCAGAGTTCCTATTCTCAGTCCTACACTCTTACCTTTCCTCTTCTCTCTCTGTCTGTGCACTCTCCTCCCTCCTCTACTTCTTTGACCAACAGTAGCCCAATTTCCACCGGTGCCCTGTAGGTCAACGGCGCCGATGGCGGTCGTTGTTAACCCGGGCCTCGACCGATCCGGTATGAAATTCGTAGTGACGATTCGCATGGTTAAATTTGGCAATGTTTTACACCGGATGCCCTTCCTGATGCAACCCTCTCTATTTATCCGGGCTTGGGACTGGCACAGAAGTCACTGGACTGTGACCCCCATGGCTAGAATACCTATGTCATAGTGTACTTAATAAATATATGCAAAATATTGGGTAAAAATGTACTTTCTGTGATATAGAAGAGACAACATCTCTTTTACATCTCTTGTACATCTTTTTTTTGTGAATGTGTTACATTTTTTGGAATGAGTTATGTACCTATCTCACAGAAAAAAACAAATGTTAGAATATGTATTACTGCTTTTGATATTATTTTCTTTTATTATAACTCTAACTCTTGTATTCAATATATTGTTAATCTTTACATTATACTTGCCAAATTCTTTATTCACAAATGTAAATTTTTGGGTAAGAACCCACTACTGTCAATTTTGTCTGGTTGATTATAATTCTTACATTTTGTCTTTAATGGTCATAAAAATTTTTTTTAAAAAATCATTCAAAAGTCAAAAATTGCTTTCATTGCCTAACCTTGTATAATTTTCTCTCTCTGGTCTATGTATTTATTTATTTTACTTTCTATACTGTATTTTTTTTTCATATTTTGTCCTCTATTATTTTTGAAATTGTTATTCATCATTATATTGTTCTGATGTATGGCATGATAAAAAACAAGATTATAACAACACTATTATAAATACCTGAAACTGCCGTAAATCGTTTTGTCATACTTCAGACAAGAAGTGGACGCATTTCTGCATATGTGCATTACAAATCATGTTTCCACTACAGATCGAGTAGTGACAAGCAAGTGAACTTCTAGCCAATTCATATTTATGAGAAGTCAAGCACTAAAAGAATAATAGGCCTAACTATCTTTATTTCTATAGCACTTTTTTGGAAACAGTTAAAATGCTTTGAAAAGAAATAAAAACAGAAAATACACAGTGTAGTTCCAATTTAGAATAAGTTCAATGCACTGAAGAAAAATAAACAGAAAAAAGACAAAGAATAAAATCTTAAGAATAACTTGAAGAGCATAAAAAAGAGAAAACACAAATTTAAATAACAATACAAAATATATATTTAATATTTAATATACTTTTTAATATCTACTCCAAAGGTGCAAATAAATTCTACACAGATGATGTTGGAGCGGCAGTCAAGTGGGGAAGCTCAACATAGGCAGGGATGCCTAGCCTCCTCTGGGGTTCTTGAACCACCAGAGCCCCTTTTTGAACCTATGCAGTTAGGGGCTTCCAGCTTACCAGGGCAGGAGGGGTCTGCTTACCAAGAACCACTCTTGCCTCAGGGCTCAAGCCAGAGGCAGGCTGGCCACCCACGCAATTGGTTAAAAGGCAACTGCCCAACCAAGTAGATGGGTTTGGGTTAGCCTTAAATGCGGCCCCTCACATGTCAGGCCTGATTCTATCGGCCACCCTTCGTTGGGGCAAGGGCAGACAAGCTGGCCCCCAAGCCTTTATTGACTCGGGGGCTGCAGGTAATTTTGTGGATGAAGAACTGTCCCGGTAATCTCTGGGCCAATAATCTCCCAGACGGTTCAACTCACCCTGAATATTGGGCATCACACGGAGCTTATTACCTAATGTCACTAAGGTTCCTGAGATCAGCCTCATTTTAGGTTTCCCCTGGCTGCAGTTACATAACCACCTTATAGATTGGTCCATATGGTCAATTTCCATTTGGAGGCCTCAATGCACTCAGAGCTGTCTCAAGGGTTCACGAACCAAACCCCCTACCATAGAGGAATCAGTGGACCTGGCCAGGGTTGCAGAGGATTACTGGGACCTTCAAACAGTCTTTTCCAAGCACTGGGCTCAAACCTTGCAACCTCATAGGCCCTTTGATTGTGCCATCAACCTGCTCCCTGGGGCAGCCCCTTCCAGGGGCAGGTTGTTTTCCCTTTCCTCTCTGGAGTAGAGAGCTATGGATGAATATATCCAGGAGGCTCTGTCCTTAGGGTTCATCTGTTCCTCCACCTTACCAGCAGGCACAGGCTTCTTCTTTGTCAAGAAGAAAGATGGGAGTCTGTGTCCCTGAATTGATTATCATGGCCTAAACACCATCACTCAAAAGGACAGATATCCCCTGCCCTTGATGAACTTGGCATTTGACTGCCTTCAACAGACCAAGGTGTTCACCAAGTTAGATCTGCATAGTGCCTATAATCACACTCGCATCAGGGAAAGGGGATGAACGGAAGACTGCATTAATTACACACAACTCCTCCTCCAGAACCATCTGTACGTCAAGCTCGAGAATTCACAATTCCACATTACCACCATTTCCTTCTTGGGGTTTGTTATATCAGAGAAGGAATTGAGATTGGCCCCAACCTACCTCCCTCCATGCAGTCCAGCGATTCCTAGGCTTTACTTACTTCTTCCCCTCCTTTGTGAAGAATTTTAATACCCTGGCTAGCCCACTGTGTGCCATGACCAAAAGGTCCCGGGGCAGATTCATGTGGATGGGTGAGGTGCAAGAGGCTTTTGAGGCCTTAAAGGACAGGCTGATTTTGGCCTTTGGATGCCTGATCCCAGTGCCCAGTTTATAGTGGAGGTGGACGCCTCTGACATTGGGGTGGGAGCAGTCTTGTCCCAATGCTCAGGCCCTAAAGGGGAACTGCATCCCTGTGCATACTTCTCCCACTGGCTGACTGCCCCTGAGGGAAACTATGATGGCTTACTATGAAGGCCTATGTGGCATCCTGACAAACCTGCGCTCATAATTAGGAGCCTCAGACCCACCCGCAGGGCCTGCTTCGCCCTCTCCCCATACCATTGCGGCCTTGGTCTCACCTCTCTTTGGACTTCATTACTGGCCTGACAGTCATCCTTGTGGTGGTGGACCAATTCTCGAAGGCCAGTAAATTTATCCCCCTTCCCAAACTTCCCTCAGCCAAAGAGACCACGGAGCTCATCCTGCAACATATTGTCAGGACCCATGGCATCCTTTCCAACTTGGTCTCGGATCATGACCCACAGTTTGCCAACTGCTTTTGGAAAGCCTTTTGCCATTTGGTGCCACAGCCAGCCTGTCATCGGGCTTTCATCCCGAATCGAATGGTCAAACTGAGAGGGTCAACCAGGACCTAAAACGGTCCCTTCGGTGCTTGGCCTCCTCCAATCCCTCCACCTGGGCTAAAAACCAGGATCTGGCAGAGGGCCAGAGTGGCACTGCAAGCTGCTGTCCAGAGAAGTGCCCGTACAGCCAACCACAAGAGACACATGGTCCCCACATTCCATCCTGGCCAGTGCGTCTGGCTGGCAACTAGAGATCTGCCACTGCGGAGTCAAAGAAATTGGCCCCTTGCTATATAGGTCCATTTAAGGTCCTGAGGTGGATAAATCTGGTGGCCTACCATCTGGAGATTCCTCGCTCCATGAGTATTAACCCTACTTTTCATGTGTCTAGGCTGAAGCTGGTCCTTTGTAGTTCCTTGGTGCCTACCACTAAGCCGGCTCCCCCACCCCAACACATCATTGATAGGTCTCCAGCTTTTACGGTACAGTGAACTTTGAACTCCCGTCACCACCCCCGGGGCATGCAGTATTTGTCAACTGGGAGGGGTATGGTCCAGAGGAGCGCTCGTGGTTGCCAGCTCGGCAAATCCTAGACCCAGACCTCATCAGAGATTATCGTAGAAGTCAGGGGGTGAGTCCTGGAATGTCAGGAGCCGTCCCTCGGGGAGGGGGTACTGTAACATCATGGGTGCCTGCTTAGACAAAACTGCGGTTACTGGCATGCCTCTTTATAGTGCTCAGCCCAGTGCAGGCAATTAGGGCTGATGCACGGCACCTGTGCATGCCGCTATTATATACCCATAACAGTTCTCGCATTAATTCCTTATTCCGTGTGTCATACAGACTAACACTTGGAAAGTGAAACTGTCAGACTGTAGATCCCAGCTTACTCCTAAATTCCTTTGAATGGGTAAAGGGTCAACACCTAGAACTAAATCCTTTAGATTTCTCTGTCGTTTGCAGAGAATGCCTCCATAACTGAAGTTTTGTTTGATGCCAATTTATGTAGTTTGAGATTTGATTCTGCTAGCATTTCTCTAGACATTGAGGTGAGTCTGTCATCAACGTAAAAGTTTTACGTCTTCTCTGTACTCATCCTCTCCTTGATCCGTTGTATGTTTTAAGCCATAGATAGCCATTGCCGGAGATGGACTGTTTCTGAAAACGTGTACTTTCATTCTGAACTCCGTAATGTACTTGCTGGTGTCATTATCTTTGTACCAGAGAAATCTTAAGTAGTTTCAGTGGTCCTCCCTAACTAAAAAGGAATAAAACATTTGCTGTATATCAGCACAAATTGCAACTTGTTCTTTACAAAAACGCAGTAACACACGCAAAAGTGTGTTATTCAGATCAGCCACCAAGCAACACATCATTCAATGAAATGCCTTGATAAGACACGCTAGAATCAAAACCCACTCTGATTTGCCCTGGTTTTTGTGGGTGATAAACGCCAAAGGTCGGAAGATACCAACACTCCTTGTCTTGGTTTAATGGATGTGCTGGTTCTGCTTGATCGTTATCAAAGATCTTTTGCATGAAATGAACAAAGTGGTTCTTCATCTCAGGATTTTTCTGAAATGAGCATTGTAATGAATGGAGACATTTTTGCACCAGCTCTCTGTTATTTGGTAGCCAACGTCGGGTTGAACGAAATGGCAGTGGTGCCACCCAGTGGTTTGTTTCATCAACATACACTCCTTTTTCCATTATTTGAAGAAACTTACCATCTTCAATAGACGGCTCAAATTTGTCATTATCAGGAGTTTTAGCAAACACACTATCATCTAAACTCTCTGTTTCCTTTGTAGGAATGCCTGAGTAACACAGTGAAGCTGTACAAATTTCTTGCTTAAGAGCACTGAAAGTGTCCTTTATCTTCGTGTAGTTTGTGCATGGGCTGAACAGAGATGGTCGTCCATTTGTTTTGAAAGTGCCCACATATGTTGGCTTATGTGCTCCCCTAAGCACATCTCTCCAACTATACCCAACCTAAATCTAGTCTCTGGGCATCAAATAAGGGAAGTATTGTGTGTCATCATGTGTTGGAATTTCAGATCTGTCATCAGGCATCATATCACATTCAATGGATGTAGGAAGTTCCAATGGACTGAACTGTGAAGCCAGATGCTCTGTGTCCTGTTTTCTGTACAGTACCTGAGCACATTTTTAAATGTATATGAGAATCTCACTCCAGTGATGCCAAAGGCATCAAAGAACTTTGACTTGGCTAATGGCCAATTGCTTTGATCATCTAATACTGCATACATCTTCACAGCACCTTCAGGTTTGCTGTCACTAAGCAAATTTTAGAACATGACCTGGGCTTCATCATGCTTTCACAGATCGCTGTGCATTTGAATATAATAGCTGTCGATGTAGACTCTTTCCTGTCCCCGCTCTGCTGTCTCACTCCCGCAGACGATTCTGTAACCCAGGGATCTGGACCTGGATGCAGTGCTGTGGTATGCTCCTCATTATTGCATTCTTTGCACTTTATGTCAACTTTACAGTCCTTGGCAAAATGCTGAGTAGATGAACAACATGTCTGCTTCTGAACTCATGACACTTACTCAATGGATGAGGTTTGCCATGAATTGGACACTGACTATCTGGTTTGATCAGTTTCTCTTCAGGGCTTTTTCCTTGAAAGACTGTACTTACAGTTGACATGTCTGTCTTTCTGACTGATACAGATGATCGGTTGCTGTACTTTGCTGCAGGCAGTTCTGCTTTTGTATATGTTTGGGTATTGTTTATTGAGAATGTGAAACTTGGTTCATTTTTTATCTTGGCTTGACTAACAATGAATCTGCTGAAGAAACTGAATGTCAGAAAGGAAACATGGTGATCTTTCTTGTACATGGGGCCTTGAGCAATCCACTTGTCTTTCAAACTATATGGCAGCTTTTCAGTGAATGATTTAACTCCACAGGCAGTATCCAGATAATCGAGCCCTGGCAAGAGACCTCCTGACTTTGCTGCATCAATTTCCAACAAAAGGTCTCCAAGCTCTCTTAATGTAGAGATAGAGATTTAGAGATTTTAGGAAAGTTCCCCAGTTTCTTTAGCAAATCATCCTCAATGACCTCAGAGCTACCATAGCATTCTTCCACTGCGAGTTTGCATAGTGTACGGATTGCTGTGGAGCACTATAGCTTCCATTGTCTCTCACGCTCACTTTTGGTGTTTTTTGGTGACTTGATCTGTGTTACTCTTTTGGAGAGGAATAAACCTAGGAGTAAACTGTGGGTATGTAGAATCTGGAAGTTGCTGCAGTGCTTGAAACTTAGATTGCATATGAACCTGTTTCTTGTTATCTTGAGTCAGAGAATTAGTCTCCACATACTCACCGGTTCTTTGTGTCACATCTTGAGTAGTTAATTCTGAGAAGTCCTTAAGCAGTTCCTCCCATTCAACTGCGGCTTCATAAACTGCTGCTTCAGCTGAAACTGAAACTGCTGCCCTTTGTTTTTATAAAACATGCAAATTAGCTTCTAATTCTGCTTTTTCTTTTATCATTTTAGCCTCTTTTTCAGTTTAAGACACCTGTAAACGTGCTGCTTTAGATTTTGCTCTAGCACAAATAGCTGCTGAACTGGCGGATGATCTACTTGAGTGTGAAGAATATCTGGATCTGGATACATGCAACCACGTCTCTAAACCTTGTTGGGTAGTTTCAGCACCCTTGTCTGGATCCATTTTACTTTCACTCAACTGAATTCTTGATCACATGGTTGTACAGTGTATGGTTGTAAATACAGCTCTTGCAATCTTGTGTTACAACCGGTAGTGTCCAGCTGGATATAACAGACCCAACGCGAAGCTTCCGTGAACAAAATGGGGTTTATTAAACATAAAACACGAGACATGACATGAAAACAGAAACCGCGACACCACATCGGCCTACATACAAATGAGGACTAGCAAATAATGAAGACAAAGACAAGACTATAAATAGAGAACGTAATCAAGGAACACTCATAGAAACATTGGGAACAGGTGCGCAGGGGCAGGAACACACATTAGGCTAGGGCGGGGCTTAACTACACACATGGCCGAAGTAAACAAAAACAGACATAACATGACAACCCCTACTGAGAGCCCCCTAGTGGTTCACCCTCAGCCCTGCTACCCGTAACATCTTGCTTGTTGAGTCTATGCTTTTTTACTATGCTGTCCTCGCAACTACATTGCTCTGAAGAAGCTAGAAAGCTAAGTAACAAATGAACACATTTACTTCTGGTTGCTCAATCCCTTTTAATCTTTTTTTTTGTAGAACTGAAATACAATAAACAAGAAATTAAATTACAAATTGAATATTAATTTGTTCGATATACATATGAATATGAACACACACAATCTGCATACACATGGGATGAAAACTTGCTCCCACCCTCACATACATCCCACAAGTAACACTGACTGAACACATACCACTTACAACCTTTTCCCAAGGTAATGACCATTCGCAAGCTGAACTGACACCATTGCTGCACGTTGCCTGTTGCTGAACTAAAAATAAACACGCGTGCATACAAAAGAACAATACTGGAAAATGGCCTGTAGGTGTCAGTCATACACTATGACCAGACAATGGGCAGAACAATGTAGTTTCTTCATTCGCGCAGGCAAAAATAAATGAGCAGCCTGAGGGGTGAACTGAGGTCATGTTTGCTGCCGGTGTTAACGATGACGCATGAACCGAGGTCAAGTTAGCTTCCAGTGAAACGTCTCCTTCACAGAAGATGGAGCGACCTGACCCGTGCATGGACCTTTATGAGTTCTATAAAATGTCCAATGGTCAACTGTGTGAAGACGTGTCTCAGACCATGGAGCATGGAGCAGATGGTTTAGGCTGCTTGTCATTGCTGCGATCGTGGAGTTCTTCACCATGACTTCAAGCCTGAGAATGTTTTCATCAATCAGCAGACTCTGGAGGTGAAGCTGATTGAATTTGCCTGTGGTGACCTACTCACACATGAGGTCTACACCGAAAACAGTGGTCAGTTCACTGTAGATACAGAGTCTGGTTCAGGATGCTGTGGAGAATGGTGTTTTGTGACACGTTCTGCTCTTTCTCTCTTTTCTCACTCAGGCACTCCACATTACAATCCTTCTGAATGGATTCTGTACCAGGAGTATTTTGGAGTTTCTGCTACCATCTGGAGTCTGGGGGTTCTCCTGTATGAGCTGGTCTGTGGGTTCTTGCCCTTTAATACCAGAGAGAAGATTGTCCAGGGGAAGCTAAAGTTCCCTTGTCATGTATCTGATGATGAGAAAATGTACAAGCATGCCTTTTTCCAGGATTTCTTCTTGTTGATGACTTTTTATTGACCTGGACCTCATGGCCTATGGCTCTGCTCACAGTGCTACATGCTGATCAGTTGGTGCCTGGAACACCACCCTGAAAATCGACCAATGTGCCGGGATCCTGAACCACACTCTTCTGTCTTTCTTTCTTTTTATGGTAAATGTTTTAAAATTGGAAATGAGGAGGACCAAAATAGTTTGGTATAAGTACAAGTGAAAAATAAATGAAAAATAGTTTCTGACTCCTCTTTACTAAAACAGCATAAGAGTGAGAACCCTTCTTTAAACTTGCTAATAAAATCATTACATGGATATTATCTATGCATTATTTTAAAATGACTTCATTAGGAATGACAAATTTATTCATATCTGACTTTGGATTCTGAAAGATAAGTGAAGGATAATCCTGTTTCCTCTTCACCATCGCCTTAGGAAGAACACTTTTTTCTTTGGATAAGATTTCCATAATATAAAGGTTATTCATTTTTTTTAATCCCTGATAGAAAGAACCCTAACAAAAAGATCTGAAAGAGAAGCAGTTACGGGCTTATAAATCTTTTTTATAAGGGGAAATACAATGAATTAGTTTTATATGTTCACTTGAAAATACATTTAATCCAAAATCATTAACAAATTCAATAATAATTATACAGATCACCTGAATGATTTAATAAGTCTGTAACAAAAATGAAACCTTTGTTAAACCAATCACTCAAAAAAAAATGCTCTTGTTTTTGAATAAAATACACTATTTTGCAAAAAGTTTTGGGACGCCCCTCCAGAGCATTGAATTCAGGCATTCCAATCACTTCCATGACCACAGGTGTATAAAATCAAGCACCTAGGCATGCAAACTGCTTCTACATTTGTGAAAAATTTTGCTCTCAAGAGCTCTGTGAATTCATGTTTCCTCACTACTAAATATTCCACGGTCAACTGTTAGTTGTATTATAACAAAATGGAAGCAATTGGGAACAATAGCAACTCAGCCACGAAGTAGTAGACCATGTAAAATCACAGTGGAGTCAGCACATGCTGAGGCACACAATGTGCAGAAGTCGCCAACTTTCTGCAGGGTCAATAGCTACAGACCTCCAAACTTTGTGTTGCCTTCAGATTAGCTCAAAAAATGCATAGAGAGCTTCATGGAGTGAGTCTTCATGGCTGAGCAGCTGCATCCAAGCTTTACATCACCAAGTGCAATGCAAAGCAATAGATGCAGTGGTGCAAAGCACTCCGCCACTGGACTCTACAGCAGTGTAGTGACCAATCACGCTTCTCTGTCTGGCAATCCAACTGATGAGTCTGGGTTCGGCAGTTGCCAGGAGAATGGTACTTGCCTGACTGCATTGTGCTAAGTGTAAAGTTTGGTGGAGTTTTTTTGGGGTTGTTTTTCACATTTTGGGGTTGGCCTCTTAGTTATAGTGAAAGGCACTCTTAATGCTTCAGCATACTAAGACATTTTGGACAATTTTATGCTCCCAACTTTGTGGGAACAGTTTGGGGATGACCCCTTGCTGTTCCAACATGACTGCACACCAGGGCACAAAGCAAGGTCCATAAAGATATGGATGAGCAAGTTTGGAATGGAGGAACTTGACTGGCCTGCACATAGTCCTGACCTCAACCCCATAGAACACCTTTGAGATGAATTAGAGTGGAGACTGTGAGCCAGGCCTTCTCGTCCAACATCAGTGCCTGACCTCACAGATGTGATTCTAGAGGAATGGTCAAAAATTCCCATAAACACACTCCTAAACCTTTTGGAAAGCCTTCCCAAAAGAGTTGAAGCTGTTATAGCTGCAAAGGGTGGGCCAACTCCATAGTAAACCATGCAGATTAAGAATGGGATGTCATTAAGTTTTAATCAAAACTTTTGACAATGTAGTGCATATTGATTGTTCCAAATAATACATGAATGGGGAGAGAAATTATGTTTATAGACTTGTTTGTGAAAGTTAGACAACTTAATGTAGAGTTAAGTTCATTTAAAATCACAGGCTGGTAAACAATGTGTAATGAGTCACCGGAGGTGGATGATGTAGGATCTATATGCAAAATTTATCAGCAGAATGGGTGGTGAAAATGTTGTTCAAAAACATAGCAAAATCAGAAAACCAGAAAACAATCACTATAGGCAAACAAATTAAAGAACAAAACACAAAACTAGCTCAACAATGTGTAGAGAAACGGGCAGAGGTCATACAAAATAATCGAAACTAGAGAAATGCAATGCAAGGCTTGGTATGCCGACAAAGGGACAATGTCTGTGTAGAAACCTGGAAGCGTACCTCGTGAGTGTCTCTGAATTCAGAGGAGGGCTCCCTCTGGTGCTCTGATCCCAGACAAGACTTGACAGAGCCCCCCAGGAACACCTTCAGGTGTTCTATGACATGGACGGGGAGCAGGCCATGATGTGACAGGTGAAATTCCTCCATTAAGGAAGGGTCCAGGATGTCAGCCGCATCGACCCAGGAGCATTCCTCTGGCCATACCCCTCCCAGTCCATCAGATATTGCAGGCGATTCCCAATGCAATGGGAGTTCAAGAGGTTCACTGGTAGCAGGGCTGTCAGAGTGAGAATCGTGAACCGGCTTGAGGAGGGAAACATGGAAAGTGGGAGAGATGCAGCAATTGGAGGCAAACTGGAATTTTTTTTTTCTTTTTGCCCCTATGAACCTGTGTTCCTGTTCCGGTGAGGTTTCCAGTTTGGAATTTTTTTTTTTTCTTCTTCTTCAAGAATGGGTACATTGCTCCGCCTCTGTTCCCTGTGGGGGGCGTCCTTCTTCTCCTGTTCTTCTGTACAGGATGCCGCCTCACTTCTGTCGGCGGAGGATGGACCCAATCGGACCTTCTCCGTCTTCATCTTCACCGGGACTCGCTCCGCCTCACTCCTCATCGGAGGAGATCGCCGGCCACACCTCCCTCCCTCCCTCCCTGTGGGGGTCTTCGGCCCAGCCGGGCTGAGGTCGTTGCTCATCTCGACTACGCATCAGGGGACGTCGCTCGGTGCTGCTGCTCGGCGCTGGACGTCGTTCGGTTCTGCTGCTCGTCGGTAGACGTCGCTGGGCCCCCCTGCTCGGCGGTGGATGTCGCTCGACACTTCTGTTCGGCTGCGGACGTCGTTTGGGACCCTCCGGCCTTACCGTCGTGCCCGTCACTCCCCCCCACTTGCCTCGCCTTGCTCCTCGCTCCTCCCACTCACCTCACCGTGTTCCTCGCTCCCCCCACTTGCCTCGCCTTGCTCCTCGCTCCCCCCACCTTGCCTCACCTTGCTCCTCGCTCCCCCCCCCTTGTTGCCTCTCCGTGTTCTCCCTGGACCAAAGGTTTTTCCGGACTAGGGGGAGGGGTTGGCATGTCGGGAGCCGCGCCGTGGGGGGGGGTACTGTTACGGGGGCAAGTACCCCCGATGGACCACTAGGAGGCCTTCAGCAGGGGTTTTGTTTATTTAGTCATGTGTTTGTTCTAGCCACGCCTTTCCCTAATGTGTTCATGCCTGTCACCTGTTCCTAATGTGTCTGTAATCATGTTCCTTATTTATAGTGGCCGTCTGTCTTCGTTACTTTGCCAGTCCTCGTCTTTGTGTTATGTCTGTGTGCTGCATGTTCTTTTGTTTAATAAAACCCCTGTCCGCCGTCTATCTCCGCGTTGGGTCTGATTCCTTTACACCGGCACGAACAGCGTGCTTCCGTCTCCATCAGCTCCGCTCATCATCAGCGTTTTGTGACAGCTCTGTTGCTTTATAATACACAAAATAATAAATTCCTGGGATTTTAACTGCCTTTAAGGTTAAAAAAGGTTCCTACATCTACAGCATGTGACTCGTCTCACAGCGATCAACTCCGAGTCAACTGGTTTACGAATGACACATCACTTTTTAACATATGAGGCTTTTGTGTCACAGGAAGTCAGTGATTTGCGATTTGTCCTTCTCTTTTCTTTACCCTGGTTTTGTTAAATGAGCTGCAAGAAATAAATAAAGAAATAACTTGATCTGTATTGTCACTCATCCACCCAAACACTCCATCCAACCAAACCATGACTGAATCTTCTCCACTCTGAAACATTGTGAACATGTTATGATTCCGTTATATCTTTAGCAGTGGATCTCCTGAACCTGAGATGAAGAGCTTTACCCATGTGTCATTGAGCTTGGTGTTGATTGACAGCTTGCAGTGGTGTTTGATCTGAGGCATCCAACAGCACGGGCAGCAGTAATCCCACCACATGAAGAGCATGCGCTTTCTGTTTTATCACCCAACACACACACAACAACTAATGCTAGCAGTGCAGTGTTTTGCTAACTGTGTGTCTATGAGGATACGTCTTAACAGGATTAGCAACATGATGAAACGTTTGCTTCAACCTAAGCCGGATTAAACCCGCTCTGAAGGCCTGAGATGGTTAAAAAAAATTAACTTTTTCATGTATTGTTAGTTCTGTAGAAGCTACATAACGTGCTCGCGTAACTGAAACTTGTGTTCGTTTAAATAAATATTATCAAAATGTGAAAAAAAAGGCTAAAATGACCCTGTTCGGGTTTTTGCACGTGTGATGTCATTTCCTGTTCCTTTGAAGAGGCTGTGATTTGGTTCATCCTGACGGTGTGTTGTCTTTACGCCTGTTTAAATGAACTGTTCTCTTTTCCTGACTCCTGAAACATTTTGTTGTAAATCAAACACATTTTTTTATTAGAGCTCTATTTATTTATTTGTAAATATCAGATCCTGTTTTGTTCTCCTTGATCACCCAGACCTCCACATTTTGACTAAAACACCTGCTTCTGACATGTTAAATGCAAATGTGAAGCTTCCTTTAAAGCCACACCCCTAAAAGAGTACTTTGCATGCTACTAGAGATGTTTCATTTGAATACGATTCTGCCTTTTTTGAACGAATCACTTCTGTGAATTGAATCAGTTTCGTTCATGCACTGAGTCGTTTTTGTTCTATTACTGTTACAAAACTGCAAACTGCCAAATTTACATTTACACACATGCCCAAAACCGACCTCCTGAGGTTTTACACACAGGGATTATGACACAGAGGTTTTATTGTGTGAATCATATCAGCCAAACCTATGGAAGTAAAATAGCGACAAATGTATTTGACACAAAAAAAGGTGGTGAATAGCAGTAACTGAAATAAAAGCATATTATTAACACTGCTTGCATTTTAAGATTCTGCAATTCAACATGGTTGCATGTGAATTTTTCAAGTGGAGACACAAAATTGCGCTGTTTAAAATTTCAATATTAAATATTCAGATTTGGGGGGCACGGTGGCTTGGTGGTTAGCACGTTTGCCTCACACCTCCAAGGTTGACATGCAGGTAGGTTGATTGGCATCTCTAAATTGTCTGTAGTGTGTGAATGAGAGAGTATGTATGCCCTGTGATGGGTTGGCACTATCGCAGGAAGAGCGGTCGAAATCGTAAGCAGTGTTCCCATTTGTTATTAATAGACATACCTTAATAATAACTGCTTATAAAAACAAATATAGACGTAAACAATGCTTTTTTGCCTTCATTGGCTTAAGGTACAGTACTGACATCTGTCACAGACACGCCAGGCTCCAACACAAACCAATCACAGCGCACTCCCTCTCCCGAATACTCACACCCGCACCCAATCACCTCTGCAATCACCCCACACAATAAAGACACTCACACACAGTCACTCACTGTCCGGTCTCGTTTGCAACTTAGGTTTCTGCCTGCATGCTTACCTCAAGGACTCCTGTCGCTACCCATCTGTCTCCAGTGTTCCCCAGTTACCTCTTGTGTCTTCTTTGTGTGTGTGAGTGTTATCCGACTCCAGCTTCCCAACTACTCCAGCGATCATCTACCACAACCCACCGGCAAGTCACTAAGGACAGTATCATCTATCTCTTTGATTCACTGCATCACCTCTCACTGGTTACCATTCTCCTGCTTGTGTCTATTAAATACACTAACTGTGATCTCCTGTCTCCGAGCCTTCTGTATTGTAACAGAAGACCTGACCAAACAGTGTAGACGCAAGCATGAGTCACTCCGACCCACTCCATGAAGCACTCACCATGCACCCAGCACCCACGCCAGCTCCACCTACCACCACTTCTGTAAACACCGTCACCACTTCTTCTCCACTGCTGTGCGCCAGTCCCATGGCCAAACCGGCACCATATTCTGGTTCGGCGGAGGATTGCAACGGTTTCCTCCTGCAATGCTCACTGGTCCTGGGGTTCTTCTATTGATGAGGAACTTTATAATCTAAAACAAGGAAAAAGGTCCGTTAACGAATATGCTCTTGCTGCCAAGAGTGGATGGAACGAACAAGCGCTGCTCACCTCATATTGTCAAGGACTGGATCCAGAAGTGCGGTTGCATCTTGCTGCATACGAGGACTCCATCGGGCTAGAAAGGTTTATCCAACTCTCCATCCGTTTTGCCACCCGTATGCAGTCGTGTCTCGAGGAGCACCAGGGCCAGGCGCAGCTCACCACCACCCTCCGCCGGCCAGGCTCCGTCAGCCCTCCTGAACCAGCCCCTGAACCCATGCAAGTGGAATCATCACGTCTGACTCTCGCTGAACGGCAGAGAAAGCTGACCCAGAATCTATGTTTGTACTGTGGTGCTCCGGGGCATGCAATCTCTGCATGCCCCATTCGTCCTCCTCGTCCCATGGTGAGTACCATCTTCCCTCCTATTTTGAAGATGAAACCACTCACCACTATTGGAAAACTTACTGCTGCTAATGTCTCCATTCCAGTTGTCGCCCTCCTCGATTCTGGGTCAGCGGGCAACTTCATCTCCGGCGCCCTCTGCCGTCAGCTCAGGCTAAGACCACGGCCATGTCTACTGCGTACCAGATCCACTCAATAACTGGAAAACCTGTAAGCAGACGACAAGTAAGCTGGTGTGTCTGCCCACTACTACTCCAAATCGGTGTACTTCACGAGAAGGAGATCTCGTTGCTGGTTCTGGAGGAATCCACCGCTGACATGATTTTAGGGCATCCGTGGTTGGAGCAGCATAATCCCATCCTCTCCTGGAAGACCGGCGAAGTCCTGAAGTGGGACGACACCTGTTTTACAGATTGTTTCTCCGAATTCCCTGTTACACATTCTCCAAACCCGAATCATCTTCCGGTCTGGGCTACTTCCATTAGTCCATTAGAGAACCGATCTGTGGATATCCCAGCCAGTTACGCCCCCTTCAGCAATGTTTTCTGCCCCAAGAGAGCTTCAAAGCTGCCTCCACACTGGCCATGGGACTGTGCCATCGATCTGCTTCCGGGTGAGCCAGTGCCCAGGGGAAAGATTTATCCCCTGTCCATCCCAGAGGAGAAGGCCATGGAGGAGTACATCAAGGAGGCCCTGGCTCAAGGCTACATCCGTCCATTAACTTCCCCTGCTGCGTCCAGCTTCTTCTTTGTGGCAAAAAAGGATGGAGGCCTGTGGCCATGTATCGACTACAGAGCTCTCAACCAGATAACTGTCAGGTTCAGGTACCCACTTCCTCTCGTCCCAGTGGCCCTGGAACATCTCCGTGGTGCCACTGTTTTCACCAAGTTGGACCTCCGCAGTGCGTATAACCTCATCCGGATACGCAAGGGGGACGAGTGGAAGACTGCCTTCATCACGCCCACAGGCCACTACAAATATCTGGTCATGCCCTATGGCCTTGTCAATGCCCCCTCCGTATTCCAGGACTTCATACACGAGGTGCTCCGGGAGTTTCTCCACAGGTTCGTCTTGGTATATATCGATGATATCCTGATTTACTCACCTGGCCGAGATTGGCCGAACAGCGCCACCATGTTGCGGAGGTCCTGAAGCGCCTGAGGGAGTTCCAACTATTCCTCAAAGCTGAAAAGTGCTCCTTCCATCAACCCGCAGTGCAGTTCCTTGGTTACAACATCAACAGCAGTGGCATCCGGATGGACGAGGGGAAGGTGGCAGCCATCAGGGACTGGCCAACGCCCACCACTGTGAAGGAACTCCAACATTTCCTCGGCTTCACTAACTTCTATAGACGGTTTATCCAGAACTACAGTTCCATTGCCAATCCTCTCACCAGTCTCCTGAGAAACAAGCCCAAGTCTCTGTCCTGGACCTCATCTGCCGAAGAAGCTTTCAACACCTTAAAGGAAGCCTTCACCACCGCTCCTCTTCTCCCGACAGGCCCTTCATCGTGGAAGTGGATGCCTCCACAACTGGAGTAGGAGCGGTCCTATCCCAGCAGCAGGGGAACCCGAGCCACCTCCATCCATGTGCCTTCTTCTCCCGCAAGCTCAACTTGGCGGAGATGAACTACGACATCGGCAACCGAGAACTGTTAGCTGTGAAGCTGGCCCTCGAGGAGTGGAGGCATTGGCTGGAGGGAGCCAGACATCCGTTCTTGGTGCTCACAGATCACAAAAACCTGGAATATCTTCGAGCCGCCAAGAGACTCAATCCACGACAGGCCCGCTGGGCCCTTTTCTTCACCCGCTTCGATTTCACCATCTCCTACAGGCCTGGATCCAAAAACACCAAAGCTGATGCCCTCTCCCGACTTTTCACTCCGGAAGAGATCACAGAGGACCCTGAAACCATCCTTCCGGAAAGGGTAATTGTCAGAAAGGGTTGCCCGTCAGGCTTGCAATACATCACCAGAGCACGGCGCACCCCACTCATTCACTCCGCTCATACATCACTTGGCACTGGCCACCCGGGGGTCAACGAAACCCTCTCGTTGCTAAAAGATCGCTTCTGGTGGCCCAATATGGCATCTGATGTCAGAAGGTACGTGCAGGGATGTAGGGATTGTGTCATATCCAAGAGTCCATGCCACCTACCATCCAGCAAACTCCTTCCTCTGCCCATTCCTAACCGTCCATGGTCACACCTAGGGGTGGATTTCATTACGGATCTTCCTGTTTCCAATGACTGTACAAGTATATTTGTGGTAGTAGACAGGTTTTCTAAATCTTGTCGTCTGATTCCTTTGAAGGGACTACCCACTGCTATGGAGACTGCTGAGCTGATGTTCAACCACATCTTCAGCTACTTCGGAATCCCTGAGGACATCGTCTCCGAGGACCTCAGTTCATCTCAAGAGTTTGGAAGGCTTTCTTCTCACGCCTAGGTGTGGCCGTCAGCCTGTCGTCGGGATACCATCCTCAGACGAACAGGCAGATGGAGAGGAAGATCCAGGAGATCGGTTGCTACCTCCGTACCTTCTGTCACGGCCACCAGGACTCTTGGAGCCAGTACCTGGGTTGGGCCGAGTACGCACAAAATTCCCTACGCCAACCATCCAGTGGCTTGACACCTTTCCAGTGCGTACTCGGCTACCAACCTCCACTGTTCCCCTGGTCAGGGGAAACATCGAACGTACCAGCGGTCGACTACTGGTTTCGAGAGAGCGAGAGGGTCTGGGACTCAGCACATCACCAGCTGCAACGTGCCCTGCGTCGGCGTAAACTGACAGCCGACCGTCGTCGCTCCGAAGCGCCCGTCTATCAACCAGGGCAGAAGGTCTGGCTGTCTACCAGGGACATCCGTCTGCACCAACCATGCCGTAAGCTAGGTCCCAGGTTCATTGGCCCATTCACCATCCTTGAGCAGATCAACCCGGTCACCTACAAACTCCAACTCCCACCTGAGTATCGCATTCACCCTACTTTCCACATGTCACTTCTTAAGCCTCACCATCCCTCTGTTTCTCCTGCCACAGAGCCTGGCGTTGACGCAGCCGAACCCCCCCCCCCCCCACTCCTACTGGACGATGGAGCTGCCTACACCATGAGAGAGATTCTGGACTACCGGTGCTGTGGTGGTCAGCTCGAGTACCTGGTAGACTGGGAAGGCTATGGTCCTGAGGAACGCTCATGGGTACCACGCAATGACATACTCGACCCAAACCTGCTGGAAACCTTCCACTCTGCACATCCCAACAGACCTGCCCCTCGTGGAAGAGGAAGACCACCACGACGCTGAGATCAGAGGCCCTCAGGAGCGGGCCGGGGTTACTGTCACAGACACGCCAGGCTCCAACACAAACCAATCACAGTGCACTCCCTCTCCCGAATACTGATATATATATATATATATATATATATATATATATATATATATATATATATATATAGATATAAAACGTTACCATTCTCCTGTTTGTGTCTATTAAATACACTAACTGTGATCTCCTGTCTCCGAGCCTTCTGTATTGTAACAACATCTTGGTCCATTTTGGCAGATCCCTTAGTGTGATGTGATAGCCTCGCTCTACCTGTTTCTATTATCTCATCACACCTGCTGGTGAAGCGGACAAGCAGCAGGTGTGGATTATGGATCGATTGCTCTTCCTGTGATACCCGGATGTGTAATGTTAAATTTCTTGGTGAAGTTGAATCACTGAATTTTCACTGAAGTGAAATAATACACACAGAAATGTCCTGTCAGTTATTAAAGGTTGTATTTTAAAAAGCTGAATATTCATTCATTCATTGTCTACCGCTTATCCGAACTATTCTCGGGTCACGGGGAGCCTGTGCCTATCTCAGGCATCATTGGGTATCAAGGCAGGATACACCCTGGACGGAGTGCCAACCCATCGCAGGGCACACACAACGGACAATTTAGAGATGCCAATCAACCTACAATGCATGTCTTTGGACTGGGGGAGGAAACCGGAGTACCCGGAGGAAACCCCCAATGCATGGGGAGAACATGCAAACTCCGCACACACATGGTAGAGGCAGGAATCAAACCCCAACCCTGGAGGTGTGAGGCAAACGTGCTAACCACTAAGCCACCGTGCCCCCAAAAGCTGAATATTTAGTATTGAAATTTTAAACAATGCAATTTTGTGTCTCCACTTGAAAAATTCACAGCTTAATGATGCCACCATGTTGAATTGCAGAACCTTAAAAAAAGCGAGCACTGTTAATACCATGCACTTTTTTTTCAGTTCCTGCTATTCACCAACTTTTATTGCTCTTCAAATACATTTGTCCACCTTCTTGATTCAGTGAATCTTTATGGTCATGGATACCACTTGCATGCTTCTTTTAAACAACTTTGTCTGTTACAAATATTATAAATGACCGCGCATTTTATACCAACAGAATTTATGGTCATTTGAATACTACATACTAAATGATGCAGATTTGTCAGGGTTCCTGGTCACTACGTTCAACTTCATCACCCTTTGAGTGAGTAATCACACTTCTGATCACTAATCTCGATAAGAGACCTAGATAGCACTTTCTAAAACTGTAATTACTGTGACACACAACCTCGGGTACAATATCACTGTAACAAAGAGGTGGAATGAATACCATGCGGTAAAATACAAGTCTTCCACTATGCAGTGTAGTCCACTAACAGTGAGCCTTTGTTGCTAAGCAACATATCAGACAAAGATACAGGCTACAGATGGGCATCATTAATTCATTTATTATAAATAATATTTGTTATGAATAATAATAATAATAATAATAATAATAATAATATATTATATAATAATATATATATTATATATATATATATATATATATATATATATATATATATGCATATATATTATGCATATATATATATATATATATATATATATATATATATATATATATATATATATATATATATATATATAAGAATTATTTCTTACAAACTTCTTTGACTAAATATATATATATATATATATATATATATATATATATGTGTGTGTGTGTGTGTGTGTGTGTGTGTGTGTGTGTGTGTATTATATTTAGTCAAATAATAATTTTGATAAAAAAAAAAAAGAAAAGTGTAGATTTGCTTGTATTTTGTCCATGATCAGATTGGATTAGAGTTGCAGTTGTAATTTTGTAATGCTCAGATCGGAATGGCTTTCAGTATAAGAGTTAGAGAGAATTAATTCCTGCTCCGCCATTTTGAGCTTTTTTTTTTTTTTTTTGCTTTATAAACATAGATTAAAAAATAATATATATGTCTCATAAAACGCAAAGTGGATTTCCAATCAAAGAAAAGTGCGCCTGGGTTTCATGAGAGGGGTTTCATGAGAGAGAAAATCTGAATGCATTCGGGAAAGTGTTTTATTATAATGATTATAATGGAATTAATAGGTCAAACACAGATGCTTAATTTCACACTTAAGCTCAGGACTTTTTTCTAATTTATTTTATTTAACCTGCGAATTCACGTCCTATCTATTTATTTATTTATTTATTTATTTAAAAGCATGAATGAAAAACTGTTCACACCAGACCAGTCAGAGCTTAAACAGATTTAATTGTATAGCTTCAACTGATTTCCATCCAGAGCTCAATTTCTATTCCAACCTTCTCATTCTCATCAAACTGACTGAAATCAGCAACTATCTAGTCAGAGATCATCACATAATCATTATTAAACACGGTCCAGCTCCAGGCGCTGGGATTTCCTCCATTGGGTTTAACAATTTAAACAACAGCGCTAAATTTCACCGATATATAAACCTCAGGATATTGAATTAATTAAAAAATAAATAAATATCGGATTTTTTTCTCGCTTTTGTAATCACTTTTCTCTGATTTCATTGCTTAAAGGAAGGGTAAAAGTTTCGATTTCGGAAGTGTAAGAAACAGCGACCCCTATAGAAATAATAATAATAATAATAATAATGCGTTTTCAACTATTATTATTTTAGCTAATTTTCTATAGGTTTATATTTCACTGCAAATATCCATTTATAACTTATAGCACGAATTTATATATTTCTGTAAA
>JAUCMX010000030.1:9027481-9056151 GCA_033459395.1 Hemibagrus guttatus | reverse complement strand
TGGGAGAGGTATCTGGAGGAAACAAGCTCATTAGCTGCGCCTGCCAGGTCCTTCAACGTGGTGAGGGAATTTGCATGTGTGTGTGACACGACTGCACTGTTTTAGGCTGTTTGATATCTCCTCTCTGTCTCTCTCGGGCACACACACACACAAACACACACACACACACACAGCTCGGTGTCTCTGTCCGCAGTGTTTTGTCTCTGTGTCTCTCTGCAGAAGCCTCACCACAGTTTCTAGGTGAACATGAAGCTGGAGGCAGTGGACGTGAGGAACCCTGTGATGGTGAGAGTGGCTACAGTGGTGGATCGAGACGAGTACAGAGTGAAGGTACACAGTGATGTAACCCTGCCCACTTATGATACAAGCCCCACCCTAAAGTTGTAAGAAAGTGGAATTTATATTTCATAAGAATTGATGAATATATAATCCCACTAATTTGTCCATGTTCCTCAGATCCATTTCGACGGCTGGATGGATGAGTATGATTACTGGCTGGACGCGGACAGCCCGGACATCCATCCTGCGGGGTGGTGCACCAAAACCGGACACACCCTACAGCCGCCAATCAGTGAGTGAGAGTTTTTGGAGGTGGTTACTGTTACTGTGGTTTCGATAGTAACACAAGACATGAGGGGAAAGATTAATAGAGATGAAGAAAATAGAATGAAGTGTATGTGTGTGTGTGTGTGTGTGTGTGTGTGTGTGTGTGTGTGTGTGTGTGTGTGATTTCTCTTCATCGCTCCTTGTAGGTCTGGAGGATACAAGTGAATCAGAGCAAAGTGGATGTCCTACACCTGGCTGCAGTGGAGTCGGACACATCAAAGGAGCTCTCTACTCTGGACATCACAGGTGTGTGTGGGTGTGAGAGAAATATATCACTACTTCATTAACACCTCGTATAACTCACTAGCTCAGTATCAGGTCCATCTATTTCTATGTCTATCCATCCATCCATCCATCCATCCATCCATTCATCCATCGGTTTCTCTGTCCATCTATTCCTCTCTTTGTCGCTTAATCCAAACATACAAGTCTATCTGTCCATTTGTCTCTTCTTCACCTACTACATTCTGTCTTTGATTCATACATCCATTCAACCAACGATATATTCTCAGAGAGAGAGAGAGGCTGACAGACCGAATCTTAAACAAAAGCCTAGACAGAGAAAGAAACATGGACTCAAAGTCTTGAACCCCTCGCCCTGTCTCTGTCCTTTTCTGTCTGTCATCTTCTGCTGTATCAGAGAGTGACTCTTTGTGGATGGAAACATGAGAAGTGTACATAAGCAACCGGAGAAGATTCTTTTCAGGAAGAGAAGAAATATACAGCATGCTTTCTGTTGCGTAATGTCTTCTATCTGTCCGTCCCCCAAATCTGTCCTTCTCCTTGAGTGACAGTTCTTAAACCCCACCGGATGCTATTTGTATGCTAATGCACTCGGCTGATGAGAAACCCTTTCTTTCATAAGTAAATAAAAATAGGCCTGTTTTTCATTTCAGCCACACAAGGATCCTCAAACACAATCCTCCTCTGTGCTGCTGATCCAATCCCAGCTCTCGGCTCATAACCCTGACTCGAGTTCTCATCACGATCACAATGCGAGGATTACAGCCTGGAATGAGTAAGATATCAGGAAGGGTTTGATATCAGGGAGTCTGTGAAGGCAAACACTTCACATTTAATGCTGGTGGGAAGAAGGATGCTGTATGTACAATGCAGACAGTTTGTGTGATCAATCAATCCAAAATACAAAGTTCATTCCTGCCTTCCACTTTATTTTATACTGGTCAGGGATGCGGAGTCTGTCCCAGGTACACAGCCTGACTGAGCCTCAGCCCAGTTCAGAGTCACCAGTTTACCTATAGGTGTAAACTGGGAGAAAACCGGAGAACCCAGATGAAACTCTGACAGATACAGGAAGAACATGTGAAGAGTAGATATATTGACAGATACTATCAATAACCCAAGAACCCGGGACTCTGGATCTCTGACATGATGATGAGACATGAAGATTAACAGTGTTTTATTTGTGTTTTTTTTGTTTTACACTAGATAAACCACTATGAGAGGATTTGCTTCAGAAGCCACAGTGGTCGATGTTCAGACCACTTTTTTTCACATGTTAAACGGTCCTCTTTGTTCCTGAGCACTTGGTTCATAGCCAGAGCTGCATCCAGGTCTATTACTGATGCCTTCTGTATTAACCCTGGAGTAGCAACCTTAATGGATCTAGGTGTACCTCCAGGGTGAAGTCTGGGCCTTCTGAAAAAACTTAAACCTGCAATATGGGATATGCCACTGTCCAGATCAGGAATCTCTCAAAACTTTCCTCACTTTATGGCCCTCTGAGAACCTCTGTAGCAGATATTGAGACACCGTAGAGCTCAGATGGACTGCGCTGTGGGTTTTCTGCATTCTGTCCATCTGCTCTTAGAAAAGCCTTCAGGCAATTCTTAGAGCTCTTCAGAGGATCTGCAGAACGATGTTTTTTTCCATCAGTGAACATGTTACACAGATTCCCTGTAGCTTGGTGAAAGTTCTGGTGCTAAACCTGATGTGAGGAGCTGGTGGATTGACATGAAGTACGGGTCAGTCCGTTACAAGCCACAGACACATGTTGGATCATATGGAGTGTGTTAACGATCTAAGCAGCTCAGCTGTAGTAGTCTAGCAAACGGGTAAGGTGACAGTCCCGATTACCTTAAAGGATTTGTTTGATAAAAAAAATTTAACAAAAACAATTTACTCCTCATCCTAAATATTCTCCATCTCTGGGCCATGCTTGCCGGCTGATGTTTGCTCAAGTTGGAGCAACGAGTCTAACGTAGATAACAAGTAACAGCAGTCTGATGCAATATGTGGAAACTGATGTAGTTTAAATCTCTTCTAGAACTTTCTTACTTCAGAACAGAAAACTGACAATTACAGTGACCTTTTTATTGAAGGAACAATTTTAGCTTAACAGAAATAACAGTATAATTGTTGTGAATGTTTAAGATGGTTTGTGTGTGTGTGTTTTTCCAGTGCCATGGGCTGTCCCTACTCTGACATCAACATGAAGAAGGATTCGGTTCTTCCTGACCGACTGAGTGGCGAGGTCCCAGGTTCTGGAGTGGGCCGACTACGCCAAGCGGAACCGAATCCTGAGCCTCCTGCACATGGTTCCGAGTGAGCGTTTCACTTTCTCTAGGCTTAAACAAGTATGGAATGAACCTAAACCATGAAAAAACACTCTGATGCTTTTTAACCTCGCAATCTGATTGGCTGTGCTTCCTGGTGAAGCATGTGACCTTATGACCTTTCAACATATTAACATGCATTCACAGCACATTTCTTTTGTATGCATTAACCGATTGTTAAAGGTATGGGCTTATATCGTAGGGTTGTGCTTAGAATTTTCTAAATGCTTTCTGAGACAAACAGAAGACTCTTCTAGGCGCTGTTTTATTAGAAAAGAGGCTTTATTTAGCGCATTCCAGTGGCGGACCGTGCATTTCACACCTAGGCCTTCAGTAGTGCGCCGTCTGAATCAACCCGCCCCTCAAAAACCAATTTATGGTTATAAAACCCATCTTAATGTGCAGAAATACAGTCTAAAGAGCCGTTGCATTGCAGATAGATAACTCCTGTAGCCACAATAAATGCCTTTATTGAATAGACAAACCAGGGGGTGAACAAGTCTCCTCCTACTGCAGCTACAGCCGCAACACACATAAAAAACATCAATAATAACCTCATAAACTTGCAATATTATTTAGGAAAATCGCAACGTTTTACTCACCAAAAATTCGTATTATTTGTAAACAAAATCCATCCTCCTCTCTTTCCTCAAAAACAGTTCAATTACTCTGTTGTACAGATTATCCGTGCGCTTCAGTTCCATCACGATCCTATCCTTATCCACGGGTCTGAATACAGTGACGTTGCCGTACGCCTGCTAGAGGGCCCTAGTGAAACCAACCTCAAAATCTGATTGGTTGAAGCAAAAGTTTCATCGACAATTATTTTGTTTTAGACGGCCTGCAGAATTGATTTTGAAGGCCTCCGGGCAGACTTCTTTGACTTTGACCCTGCCTGGCAACAAATGATGGCTGAAATGTGATTGGTTAAATGCTTTAATACAAAAATACATGTTTGGAAGCAGCACAACCATTGGAAAAGCTATGAAAGGAAGCTGACAGACCATTTGGAATTATTTAATAAGTATTCATGGACAAAATATAATTAACATCAGTTTGTGATTCAGATATTTTTTTAGGCCAGCAGAGAAGGCCTTGCAGGCCCTGACGGTCCGCCACTGGCGCATTCTTTCTTTTGTTTCTTGTATAAAAAATCCTGCAACTGCGAATTTCTTTCTTTCATAACAATTTCCAAGCAGAACCACATTGCAAATGTAACAACTCCCTTAAATATTCCAGAGAACCACCGAGGAACCTTTTGTCAAAGGGTGTAGAAGAAAACCATCTGTTTCCTTCAGCCTTTATTACTTTTCTTTACTTGTGATGGTAACGTGCAGCTCGAGTCTTTAAATAATAACTGGTGGATGAAAACCATACTGGGATTAAGATCTCAAATCAGCCAACACGAGGAAAAAGACATTCGGTTTATCCACAGCAGCTGAGAGAAAAAAGCTTTTGATGAGATCTCGACCCATGAAAACCAGCCAGTTATTGGAACGTGCTGATTCGTTCCTGGTTCCCTGCCAAAGACATTTTTATGTCAACATTGTGTACAGTAAACAACTCCAAGCGTATAGGAAACAAGTCCAAGATGTCCGTTTTATTTTGACTTTTTTGTTTTTTTGAGAAAATTGACACCACATTACAAAACTGTGTCATTCTCACATTCCCAGCTCACAGCCACTGAGAGCAGCCCAATTTGCTGTTTGTCTGGCAACTTGTTAGCTTTCAACCTCTACATTCTTATTTTATTTTCTAATGCACGAACTGTAACACCTGCAGTGCAAATAATAACAGCCAGGAAAAGATGTTCTCTAAATATTTCTTCTTTCTTCATTGGGACTGATGGATACAGATGTCATGCCTCCTTAACTAAGACTGACAGATATAGATGTCACACCTACTTTAGGTACCCAAGCCACACCTCCTGTAATAGTTTATACAGGTAAATATGGGTCATGCTTTGTTAACTAAGACAAACAAGTACAGACACCACACCAACTTATGGAACACAAGCCTTCTTTAACAGATTTGACCACGCCTCCTTTAATAGCCATGACAGGTATGTCATGACAGTCACAGTTCATGCTTCCTTTAATAGACTGGACCACACCTCCTTTAATAGATTGGACCATGCTTTCTTTAATAGTCATGACAGGTACACAGAACACCTCTTTATTAATCATGAAAGGTACACAGTCCACACCTCCTTTAATAGACTGGACCTTTCCTCCTGTAATAGACTTGGCCATGCCTGGTACACAGTCCACACCTTCTTTATTAGAAAAGTCCATGCCTCCTTTAATAGTCATGACAGGTACAAAGGCCACACCTCCTTTACTAATCTTGACCATGCCTCCTTTAATAGACTGGACCAAGTCTCCTTTAATAGACTGGACCATGCCTCCTTTAATCGTCCTGACAGGTACCCAGGTCACACCTCCTTTTAACAGTCTTGACAAGCATATAGGCCATACCTCCTTTACTAGTTTTGACTATGCATTCTTTAAAATCTTCACAGGTATACAGGCCACACCTCATTTACTAGTCTTGACGGGTACACAGCTACATGCTGTGTCTCACTGCCAGCTTTGTGTGTGTGTGTGTGTGTGTGTGTGTGTGTGTGTGTGTGTGTGTGTGTTTCATTTCATTTGTTCTCTGTAGGCTTTAGCTTTTGGACGTCGGGTCTCGTGCATTAACCAGACCAGAGTTTGACACATCCAGCATCACTGTCCCTCAACATCTGTCATTTGATGGAGTGAGGAATTCTCTGTCAGATCTGAAGAAGAGACTGGAGGAATTCTGTGAGGAGGAATTCAACAAAATCCCTCCACATGGTAAGAGGAGCTGCTCCTGCTGGAGAAACACAATGATGGACGTCTTTACTCGCTCTGTGAAGTGTTATTTCTTAGCGATGCTCCTGCTTACTTTTCTGCAGCCAGTTTGTTCACCTGACACTTTGAAGTAAAATACTGATTTCAAATGAATAAACTGACTGTATCACTTTCACCTGTTTCCATCTTTTACACAACCTGATGATGCTTTTTGTCTTCATTTCCATTTTTCTCTCCACAGCTGTAGCAGTTCACATCATTTCACCACCAGAGCCACAGAGCAGAGAAGACTTTCTGAAATGTACGTCTAGCATGCACACACACACACACACACAGACAAATGCAGACAAACACAGATGACTGTATGTTACACAAAGACAAAAACATGTTAATGACACAAACACAAAGACAAGTGCATGTTAGACAAACAAACATATATGTTAATTACACAAACACTCATGTAAACTGCAATCATATAGGTGCACATTAAATACTATTTTATGTGTACACACAAATGTTAACTGTATGTTACACAAGCACAAACACAAACATATATGTAAATTACACACAAGGGCTTTTCACACTTGAATTGTTAACCCTGGGCAGTGTTAATTTTGACAGCCATTTTTGATTTAGTCTTAGTCTTTATGTTCAGACCAAAATGGTTTTTAGCCTTAGTCACATTTTTGTCTTTCATAGTTTTAGTCTAGTTTTAGTCGAAGAAAGTCATTGCATTTTGTCAAGTTTTAGTCATTAGTTTAGTCATTAGTTTTAGTCAAACTGCAGTTACCAGCTTTAATTTTGTTAATTTCTTTGTAGTATTTAGACAAAAACAGTCATTATAATTTTTCTCTCTTTAGACCAATTAAGCTTATGAGAGATGTGAATGAAGATAAGGAGCTATATTAACACTGCACTCTTAGCACTTGTGCAGCTCTACATATCCCTTTTTCTGAGATGGAGATCAGCCTGCTGTGCTGCTCTTACTCATTTGTAAGGTAGGATCATACATTAAGGATCGGGAAAAGTGCTCTAGAGTTCAAGTATCAAGTAAAAACCAAAAATGTTTTCTTTAGCTGTTATGGAAAATCTGCATTTATTTTCTGAAACTTCAAATAAATGTGCAATAAACAGACAGATGTACAAAAGCAGTTGAACATATATTACTAGCATACCTTTGTCTTCCAACAGTATTTACTGTATAATAACTATTAAGGTGTACATTTGGAAGCAAAATAATATTTTTTATGAAACCTGTCAACTCAGATATGGGATCGTCAACTTCTGCAGAATGTAAATAGGGAAAAAATCATGTAGTGTATTCCAGCCTTAAGCATACGTACATGGACAATAACTTAAGCAACTTCCACATCCATCTGTTATTTTAGAAACAGCTTGCTATCTGCATGCTATTAAGTTAGTACAACAAATAGACTATGGCCTAAATAATCTTGCTACAGCTCGTGATACAGATTTCATTAGAAACAGAAGTGAATGCTGCAGAAAAGCCGAACTGTTGTACAGTATATAATTAAGCATTGTACATTTATGAAAGTCTGGCTCAGAACTAGGCAGTAAAGCTAGCTAACTGACGTTATTTAACCGAAAGATAAAACGTAAAACTTGCTAGCAAATTTCCATGTGGACACGTCCAGTAACACTGACCTCATGTTAAGAAAAAGTGCTTAAATAAGACTAAATAGTTGATTTTTCGTGACTGAAGCTGCATAAATAGCAGGGTGAATCGTCTATTCTTTTTGCCTATTTTATAGCCACAGGGTTTCTCTCTGTTTTCTGTCATGGTGCACAATGATTTTTTTTTTCTCATTTTTCAGTTATAACAGAAATGCTTCCATATATCAGTTCTTTTTTTCTTTTTTTCTTTGTTTTCTTCCTAAAGCTTCAGGTGCTGAAGCCATTGCAGCTCGCCAGGTCAGTTGTAGTTTATTTAGTCTACCCGCTAACTGTCTGAGATACAAACGTCCCTTATCCAATCCAGTGACAGGGATGCACATCTTGAAAGACAGTTAGCCGATACAAAGAGGTCATTTATTTTGAATGTCCGATACTCCTAAAAAAAAAAAAAATCATTTTAGTCCAGTCTTGTCTCGTTAACAAAGAAACATCTTAAATTTCGTCATAGTTTTTATCATCAGATATTAGTTTCATCTTAATACTCATCTCGTCTTAGTCACAGAAAAAATGGTCGTTAACAAATATTTTTCGGCATTGTCTTTGTTAATGAAATTATCACTGACCCTGGGTCATCCTAAACCGCAGATAAATGGAATCCTGGTTATCTGTAATCACGTTTCACACTGCTCATATTAAACCTGGGGTTAACTGTTAACCCTGGGTATTCATTAACAGACGTTTCACACTGTACATTCCTAAACCCCGGGTTAACATTCTTATTTGCATATTTGCAATGTCACTGTCAGTGATTGGATGAACATCAGGCAACCTGTTTACACAGATTTTCCAGCGCCTTGTTGGTTATTAAAAAAAATGTCACTGAGTAGATCTTTAACCGTTTTAAGCCTCATGAGATGCACAAAGACAAAAGTACAAAAGAAAGAAAACAAGGAGCAAAGTATGTGAATATTTCTTTGAATTTCTTTTAAGTGTGGAGAGACTAGTGTTTACTTGTAGAGTAGTATCTGTTACGGCCTAAATTAGTCTAGGGGACAGCACAACAGAAATAAATGGTTGGTGGGGAGACAATGTGCAACAGCAGAGAAAACGCCAGAACCCAGACCAAGAAAAGGCTACAATAAGCCAAACAACCAATCATAGCAAAAGAGAAGCTTTTATTTACAAGAATATAAACAAATAACAAAAAGGGCATTAACTTCAGGAGGGGCCAAAATAACAAACATAAGGAAGCTAACTTTTGACCATTCAACTAACTGTGGGAAAGAAGGACGGGGGCCTTCGCCCGTGCATAGACTACCGGGGACTTAATGCTATTGCCGTTCGTTATCCCTACCCTTTGCCCTTGGTACCTGCGGCTCTGGAGCAGCTGAGGGGGACGAAGTTTTTTTACAAAGTTGGACTTACATAGTGCCTATAATCTGGTCCGCATCTGCGATGGGGACGAGTGGAAGACCGCTTTTCATACCACCCATGGTCATTATGAGTACCTCGTGATGCCCTTCGGCCTCACCAACGCGTCGGCGGTGTTCCAGTCCCTCATCAACGGGGTGTTCCAGGACAGCCGCCCCTTGCTGTCTGCCCTGTTACCAAGGTCTTTGTGCCGCTTCATTTCCACCGACAGGTGATGCAATGGGTGCATGAGGCCCCCAGCTCCGGCCACCCAGGGATCCGCCGGTTGGTCCAACTCGCTCGTCGCAGGTTCTGGTGGCCATCACTGGGGACGGATGTGGAGAGGTATGTTTAGGCATGCCCGATGTATGCGCAGTCTTGGGCCAGCCGCCAGCTTCCGGAGGGGTTACTGGAGCCTCTTCCGACTCCCCGACGCCCCTGGTCCCACCTGTCTGTGGATTTTCTAACCAACTTACCCGACTCAGGAGGATTTACTACGGTGATGGTCGTGGTGGACCCTAACCCTAACCCAGGCTTCTGGTGTATCATCTTTTCAGGAAAGATTTTGTGCATCCTGCAGATCTCCAAAACTTCAGACTGAAATCCCTTTACAGTTTGAACTGTGTGCTGTTTCCTCCCTCACAACCCCCCCCCACCTCTCTCTCTGTTTCATATTATATTTGAGTCAGGAGTTTTTATCTTTTTCTTCTTTCAGCTTTTCCCTTCAAGGGTTCTCCACAGTGAATCATCTCTCTCCACCTATCCCTATCTTCTGCATCCTCAACACTTGTACCCACTAGCTTCATATCCTCATTAATTCCATCCATATACCTCCTCTTTGGCCTTCCTCTTTGCCTCCTGCCTGGCAGCTCCATGTCCAACATTCTCCTACCAATATACTCACTCTCCCTCCTCTGAACATGTCCAAACCATCTTAATCTGGTCTCCCTAACTTTGTCCCCCAAACGTCCAACATGAGCTGTCCCTCTGATGTACTCGTTCCTAATCCTGTCCCAACCTTGTCACTCCCAAAGAGAACCTCAACATCTTGAGCTCTGCTACCTCTAGCTCTGACTCCTGTCTCTTCCTCAGTGACTGTCTCTAAACCATACAGCATGGCCGGTCTCACCACTGTCCTGTACACCTTCCCCTTGATTCTCACTGATATTTCGGGGTGCGCACTTCCTGCTCGTTGCGAGGTATTGATTTCTCATGGAACGTACTGAGCGCTATCCTAGTGATATTTCTGTTGGATTTCTGTGTATGACCTGGACTGGCTTTTGTTTCTTCTCTTGGATTTTCTGTGACACGGTTTGGATTGGTTATTGGACTTTGTTTGTTTATTGGATTACGCTTTTGGATTACCCTTTCTGGTTTGACGTTTCGGATTACTGCTTTCCCGTTGCGACTCTCTGCCTGTTTCTCTGGATTACTCTTCTGCTCTCTCCCTATCGCCGGCTCAGCGAATGGAACGCGACTTCTTCCGGCGCGCCATTACAGAATACCTTGCCTTCCACGGATCCAGCAGAGCTGCGCAAGATCATTGTGCGACAGGACTCGCTCATCCACGCCTTTCAGGCTCAGCTGGAAGCGCTAACTATCCAGCTGAGCAGCGCGACCGCAGCTGCGCCGCGGGAAACGCCGATTGCTTGCGGTGAGTTACCCCGTGTAGCATTTCCGGAGAAATTCGATGGGTCTGCTGATCTCTGTCGCCGGTTTCTCCGACAATGTGTGGATGTACTGCGAGGATGGGACTAAATGCACGTTCCTGCTGTCCCTGCTTACGGGAAAAGCCCTTGAATGGGCTTCGGCGGTGTGGGACGCTGACCCACTGATACGGGCCTCCTACTCCCACTTTTGAGGAGGGGATCCGTGAGGTGTTTGAACATCCCGCGGGCGGGAAGGACATATTAGGCCAACTGATGGAGATCCGTCAGGGTTCGGAATCCGCCGCTGATTATGCCATCCGGTTCCGGACCCTAGCGGCACAGTCTGAGTGGAACGATGCGGTGCTCTGGGCCGTGTTCCGCGCCGGCTTGAACCCCGCCCTCCAGACAGAAGTCACGTGCCACGTAGAAGCCACGTCCCTTTCCCAGTTTGTGGCCACCGCGATTCGCCTCGACAACCTGCGGCGCCAACACCGGACCGGGGCCCTCCAACATGGCCTCCGCCTGTCCCCGTGTCAGGACTGGACTGCCCTGGGTGGGGTGAGAGGGACCCAGAACCTCAAACACCAGACAGAGCTGCTGGGTTTCCAGGTGGGACTCTTCCATCACGAGAGGCTGACTTTGTGACTTTGTGACCTCCTCCCCGGCGAACCCTGTGATTCTGGGATTCCCGTGGCTAAGGCGCCACGACCCTCAGATCTCTTGGCGCACAGGAGAACTGACACACTGGTCACCTGCCTGCTTGCAAAACTGCCTGAGGAACCCAGTGTCCAGGTCCTGTGGGACGTGCAGTGTCGAGGAGGTAAACACCGGGGCTCATGGACGCCTTCCTCAGCCGTATGCAGACTTCGAAAGGGTGTTTAGTGAGGAGAGGGCGTCACGCCTGCCGGAGCATCAGGATTGGGACAGTGCCATCGACCTGCTGCCTAACACTTCACTCCCCAAGGACCAGATCTACCCACTGTCACTCCCTGAGTCCAAAGCTATGGAGGACTATATCGAGGGGGCCTTGGCAGCAGGCCATATCCGGCATCTATGTCACCGGCCGCCACAGGATTCTTCTTCGTTGAAAAGAAGGACGGGGGGCTCCGCCCATGCATCGACTACCGGGGCCTGAACGCCATCATCGTCAGGTACCCTTACCCCCTGCCGCTAGTACCCGCAGCACTGGAGCAGCTGCGTGGGGCCCGAGTGTTCACCAAACTCGACCTCCGGAGTGCCTACAACCTGGTCTGTATCCGGGAGGGCGACATCATTCCATTCGACGCATGGGCACTATGAGTACTGCGTGATGCCCTTTTGGCCTCACCAACGCCCCGGCGGTATTCCAGGCACTTATTAACGGGGTCTTCTGGGACCTCTTGGGGAGGGGTGTCATTGCCTACATTGGTGACATTCTGGTGTATTCCACCTCTATGGAGGACCACATACGCCAAGTCCGGGAGGTACTCGCCAGGCTGCAGCGACATCAGCTATTCGTGAAATTGGAGAAGTGCGAGTTCCACCGGACCACGGTAACCTTCCTGGGGTACATAATCTCCCCTCGGGGAGTAGAGATGGACACGAACAAGGTTCGGGCCGTGACAGAGTGGCCTGCTCCATCCACTATTCGAGAAATACAACGGTTCCTGGGCTTTGCCAACTTCTACCAGAGGTTTATCAGGAACTATAGGTCAGTGGCAGCTCCACTGACGTCCCTTCTGAGGGGGAAGCCCAAAAAAACTGAACTGGACGGACCAGGCTCGGGCGGCCTTCCAGCGACTCAAAGACTGCTTCACCACGGCCCCCATCCTATGCCACCCTGACCCCGACAGGCCGTTTGTGGTAGGGGGTGGATGCCTCCAGCAGTGGGCTCGGAGCTGTGCTCTCCCAGCAACATGGCGACCCCGGGAAGGTACACCCATGTGCCTTCTTCTCCCGGAAGCTCATGACCGGGGAGGTTAACTACTATGTGGGCAACCGGGAGTTGCTGGCTATCAAGGCCGCGCTGGAAGAGTGGCGCCACTGGCTGGGAGGGAGCACATCACCTGTTCCAGGTTCTGACGGATCACTGTAATCTGGAGTATCTGCGCGGGGCCAAGCGCCTGAACCCCAGACAAGCTAGGTGGGCCCTGTTCTTCACCCAGTTCCAGTTTACGGTATCCTACCGACCAGGGTCCAAGAATGGCAAAGCGGACGCTCTGTCCCCGGTAGTCTGAGGGGGCTGGTGACCCCGGACAACCTGAGCTCATCCTGCCAGCTACCGCTCTACTAGCACCGGTCCGGTGGGACCTCTTGGGCGAGATTCGGCGGGGCCCACGCCGAGGAGCCGCCTCCCGCTGACTGTCCCCCACGCAGACTCTTTGTCCCTTCTCAGTTCTGGCCTCAGGTGATGCGGTGGGTGCACGAGGCACCCAGCTCGGGACATCCAGGTACCCGCCGATCTGCTCAGCTGGTCAGCCGCGCGTTCTGGTGGCCCCTCCTTGGGCTTTGATGTTGAGGACTTCATCCGACAATGTGCCACCTGTGCCCAGGCGCGGACTAGCCGTCAGCGTCCCGAGGGGCTACTAGAGCCCCTCCCGGTTCCACGGCGCCCCTGGTCGCACCTTTCCGTGGACTTCCTCACAGACCTGCCGGACTCAGGGAGCTTTATGGCGATCATGGTGGTGGTGGACCGCTTTTCTAAGGGGTGCAAGCTGGTTCCCCTCAAAGGTTTACCCACAGCCATGCAAACGGCGGATGCCATGTTCACCCATGTTTTTAGGAACTTTGGTCTCCCTTGAGGACGTTGTGTCGGACCGGGGCCCGCAATTCATCTCTCGGGTGTGGAGAGCTCTGTGCGCATGACTGGACATAGGGGTGAGCTTGATCTCGAGCCACCACCCCCAATCTAACGGTCAGGCGGAGCGCCTCAACCAGGAGATAGGTCGCTTCCTGCGGAGTTACTGCAGCAGGGAGCAGCACAGATGGAGTGAGTTCCTGCCCTGGGCCGAGTACGCCCAAAAACTCCTCACGCACGCATCCACAGGCCTAACGCCATTTCAGTGTGTGCTGGGGTACCAGCCCCCGCTGTTCCCTTGGTCGTGGGAACCCTCCAGCGTCCCAGCTGTGGAAGAGTGGTACAGACTCAGTCAGGAGGCCTGGGGAGTGGGCCCATGTGCGGCTGTAGAGGGCGGTGAGGAGGCAGAGGATCCAGGCCAACCGACACCGTTGCCCGCACCCTGCCTACCAAGTCGGGCAGATGATGTGGTTGTCCACTTGGAACCTCCACCTCAAACTGCCCTGCCGGAAACTCAGCCCCAAGTTCGTCAGTCCGTTCGAGATCATCCAACAGGTGAATCCAGTGGCGTACCGTCTGCGGCTCCCGGCATCTTATCGCATCTGCCCCACCTTCCACGCATCCCTTCTCAAGCCCGCGCACGCTTCTGCTGGGGAGTCGGTGGGGACCCGCTGCCGCCCCTGGACATCAAGGGGTCGCCTGCTTACCAGGTACGGTCCCTGCCGCACTCCAGACGGGTGCGGTCGCGCCTCCAGTATCTCATGAACTGGGAGGGGTACGGCCCCGAGGAGCGGTCGTGGGTGGACGCCTCTTACATCTTGGATCCTTCGCTGATCGAGGACTTCCACCGCGACCACCTGACCAGACCTGCCCCCACGGCCCAGGGGGCGGACCCGGCGCAGAACCCCGGAGGTGTTCCTAGAGGGGGGGAGCTCTGTCACGACTCGCCCGAGATCTGACCGCGAGAGGGAGCTGTCGCCCGTGTTTTGAGCCACTTCCGGTTTCGGCGGGCTCAAATACGGGTGCGCACTTCCTGCTCATCGCGAGGTATTGATTTCTCATGGAACGTACTGAGCACTATCCTAGTGATATTCTGTTGGATTTCTGTGTATGACCTGGACTGGCTTTTGTTTCTTCTCTTGGATTTTCTATGACACAGTTTGGATTGGTTATTGGACTTTGTTTATTGGATTACGCTTTTGGATTACCCTTTCTGGTTTGACGTTTTGTATTACTGCTTTCCCGTTGCCGACTCTCTGCCTGTTTCTCTGGATTACTCTTCTGCTCTGTCCCTATCGCCGACTCAGTGAATGGATCCGGCTTCTTCCAGCGCTGGCAGCGCGCCATTACAGTTACAGTATGATGTTGTAGAACTGATTGTTCCTGACAGACACAAGCCTCTCTTTTTTCTCTTTCTTGAAGCTGATATGATAAAAACAAATAAAAAAAAAATCTCTGTGCTACTGACAGAGCCTGTCTTATAGAAAACTAATCAACAGCTTCTGACCAATCAGAATCCAGAACTCATCAGCGCTGTGGAGTAAATGATACAGATAATGATTGACATCAAAACTTTTGTTTGGTTATTGATCTTTCACGTTTAAAGTATTTTAAATAAAATGTTTAGCGGTTGTAGCAGCATCTTTCAGAGGAACTGTGATAAAAACTTTACACAGGGTTTAAAATGTTAAACTTTACTCTTATTTGTGAAACAAATGTTTTTAGGTTTAGAAAATGTCAGAATGTTAATGTGGGTTAAGTTTGGAGTGTGTGTGTGTGTGTGTGTGTGGGGGGGGGGGGGGGGTTAGGTTTAGGTTAGGTTACTTTATTAGTACCCGCAGGTAAATTTGTTTTGCAGCATGATGAATACAAAGACATCGATATCACAAAGACAACAAACAACAAACAACAAAACCCGTACCTTCATATACAAATACACATCCATGCATACATACACATAAATATATACATATATATATATATATATATATATATATATATATATATATATATATATATATATATATATATACATACATACATACATACATACACATATATACCTATACCTACATAAACATACATACCCGGATAAAAAAGCCTATTTATTATTTAACACTGTTAAAACAGCAGGAATAAAACTGCTTTTATACCGCTTTGTTCTACATCTTGGGACTAAAAACCTCCGTCCAGAGGGAAGAAGCTGAAACTCACTGCGCAAAGGGTGGGAGTCATCATTTAAAATAGAGGTAGCCATCCTCTGTAACTGTCTAGTGTACAGGGATGCTGGGTACAACTTCGACTCACCAACCAACCGACTAGACCATTTAACAATCTGATTTAAGGAATTTCTTGCTTTTAAGGATGTATGACCAAACCATGCCACCAAGGAAAAGGACAAAACTGACTCAATAAAAGCATGATAAAACATGGTCATTATCGTTTCGGTCAATATGAAAGTGTGCTAGTTTCCTTAGACAATATAAACGCTGATGGCCCTTTTTACACACAGCTGCACAATTAGCTTCAAAGTTCAACTTTGTATCAATAATGGTCCCAAGGTATTTATAAGATTGCACAGTCTCAATAGTCTGATCTCTAATTAAAGTAACTTCTTTCATGTGACTGTTCCTTCTAAAATCGATGAGCATATCTTTAGTTTTTGATATATTAAGCTGGAGGTAAGATTCCGCACACCAGTGTACAAAATCATGAATAACTGGGCCATGGCTGATCTTGTTCTCCTGAAGCAGACTAACAATAACAGAATCATCTGCATATTTTATGATGGTTCTATTGTCATAACTATTCTGACACATATTTGTGTACAGAATAAATAATAACGGTGACAACACACACCCTTGAGGAGACCCTGTAGAATAGTTTTAGTCAGACAAAAAACCATTGACTCTCACTCTTTGTGTCCTACTGGTTAAAAAGTCAAGAATCCAACCCACTAGATTATTGCTCAAGTCAAACTGTTCTAGGAGCCTTCTGGTTAAAATGTGGGGTTGGATTGTATTAAAGGCCGAAGAAAAGTCTATGAATAAAAGTCTGGCATGTGTTCCATTTCCATCCAAATGTCTAAAAAGCAAATTAAGCAGTGTTACTGTAGCATCTTCCACTCCTCTATGAGGCCTATACGCAAACTGTAAGGGATCCAGTGCATGTTCAGTTTGCCTCAAGATCTCGGACCTAACCAGTTTCTCAAAAATCTTCATTAAAACTGAGGTCAAAGCGACCGGCCTGAAATCATTAATAGTTTTTAGGACCACTACATTTTGGAACAGGGACCACCACAGCATCTTTCCAGAGGTTAGGAACATGTTGTGTTTGTAAAGACTTATTATATAATCCCATGAAATACAGGACTTAAGGCTTTTGAACATGATTTAAGTAAACCGGCCACAGATATTATCAGGACCAGAACTTTTGTTAACATGTACTGAATTAAAAGCCTTTACAACATCCTGAAGGTCAATATTGAAATGCTGATCATCCCTAAGCTTTAAACTCAATTCCTGAATCTCTTTGCTAAAATCAAAATGATCAAAACAACAATAAAAACTATTAACCATTTGCAAATTCAATATCAGAGTTAAAACCGTCTATCATAACATGAGTGCTACTATTAGAATTGTGAAGGCCTACTATACTTTTCATACTCGCCCAAGCTGACCTCGAATTTTTTGCAGCCATCTTGTTCTCCAATTCTACTTTATAATTTTGTTTAGCTTTTAAAATTTCAGTCTTCAACTCTTTTGTAACCATATGCAAATCAGTGGCTGTACCCTGTTTAAAAATAAGCTTTTTCTTTTTGTAAGCAAGACTTAACAGATTTAGTAACCCATGGTTTGTTGTTAGGATATACTTTAACACGTTTACAGGGAATGATCATGTCCCTGCAGAAGGCAACATATTGAGCATGTTACATCAACCAATGAATCCAAATCATCACCACAACACTGTGTAAAAATGTCCCAATCAGTACAGCTGTAACATTCCTGCAAGCAGGACACAGATTCTTCTGACCATACTCTTATGTCTTTAATCTTTGTCTTCTCTCTCTTTAAAACAGTCTTATATATGGGCAGTAGATGAACACAGTTATGATCAGCAGAACCCAAAGGGGGAAGCGGGAGAGATTTATAAGCGTTCTTTTACTGACCCATAACAGAGATCTAATGTCTTACCCTGTCTGGTTGGACAGGTGACATATTGATGGAATGTTTTGAGTGTCTGTTTGAGAGAAACATGGTTAAAGTCACCCAGAATAAAATTAGGTGCATCCGGTGAAATCGACTGCAGCCTCTGCACTACATCAAAGATGGTGTTTGAGGCAGAAACGGAGTCTGCCTTCAGATGAATGTACACTGTCGTTATAAACATTTGGGGAAACTCGCGGGGTAGATAAAAAGGACGCAACGATACCGATATAAGTTCCACATCTGGCGTACATATGCGCTCTCTGACAGTCACAGAGGAACAGTATCGTTTGTTAACATACATACACATCCCGCCTCTTTGAGTTTTCCCCGTTACCTCTGTCTGTCGATCCAAACGAAAAGGAACTCCAAACCCATCAATTGACATGTCGGTGTCCCGCTCACACTCAGTGAGCCACGTTTCAGTAAATGCCATGATGCAGCAGTTCCTGAAGTCCTTCTGGTAACGAACATTTCCCTGAAGTTCGTCCACCTTGTTTCTCAGGGAACCGAACATTTCCCATAATAACCGAGGGCAGAGGAACCCGGGTAAGCCGCTGTTTCCTCAGGCGTAATCTAACGCCACCTCGTTTGCCCCTCTTCCTCTTCTTTTCCACACTCCTTGGACCATGAGAGTCTCTCCGAATAAAAGTTGGTAACTCTAACTTAAAGTCTGTTTCCCGAGCTAAACTAACATGGTTTAGCTGCATTAATGTATCTCTGGAATACTGTGTCCTCACATGGCATACAGTCCCACAAATATTGCAGGCAGCCAAAAAATAAAAAAGCCACAGCGCGGCCAAAATAAGAAAAGTCCATTTTAAACTAACTAAATCCAGGAGCACTTATTCATGTAATCAAGAAAAGTAAAACGTTAAAAGCACGTAAAACGCACATAAAACTTCAACACGAGGACGCCAAAACTCTCATTCACTCATTTACTGCCGGTCGCTGCGTGCGCATGCGCCCATAGGGATCGGCTCAGAGCTGATCAGCTCAGTGGATTGTGTGTGTGTGTGTCTGTTATTGGACTGGTTACATTATGCTCCGTACCAGTGACCATGAGACTGACATGTAGCAGCGTGACATTGATGCCGTAGTCCCACACCCACTCCTCCACGATCCAAGGGAAGATCTACTCTGAACATGACAAGCCGATTGAGATTTACTGTCGTACTGATCAAACCTGTATCTGTTATGGTAGTTGTGCTGCCACTTCTCAAACACCATCTGTAGTCATCACCTTCGTCTCCCAACACCTATAGTCATGTGAAAAAATGAGGACACCCCATTGAATATTCAGTTCTTTATTAAGAAGTGTCAACATGTCAAATTCTGATCTTGTTTTAATTTGTAGCTGTAGATGAAAGTGATATAATTGCATGTAAACAACAAAATATCACTTTGTTTTCACTTATTAAGTTTATTAAATGACCTGAATGAGACATGTCTTGTAGCTAGAAGTGTCTACCAGTTTCTGACATGGACTGGAAGTAAGTTTCCTCCACTCCTCAATGCAGAACTCTTTCAGCTGTGTAATGTTTGGGGGGTTTATTGCATGCACAGTCCATTCCGTTTCTTCATTCTGAAGGCCTCAGAGAGCTCTTTGGATCTCACCATGGTGATACCTCTCACTTCAACAATTAAGAGCAGACCAAGCTAAATATCTGAGGTTTAAATAAGGCAAGCCTCCTTCAAAATGCTCTGTAACAATGTTCTAGTAATTTGCACCTAATGTGATACCCCTGTAGGTAATTTTATCGATTTTAAGTACAAATAAAAGTGTTTCCTCATAAGAATTTGGATTTTTTATAATTACATTTTACAGATCATTTAAATAAAAAAATGGTTTTATTTGTTTAGTTATATTACTTAAATCTTTCAATATTGTTAAAATGAAGAACAAATGCTTATATGTTTAGCTATGTTAAAAAAAAAACACAGGCTTTCATGGGGTGTCCTAATTTTTTCACATGACTGTATAACAAAATATAACATATTTATATAAATCCGACGGACTGTGAAGCAGCTACAGCTCATATGCCTGCCAATAAGCCTAAATCTTATTGTTGTCCATTTATTTTTCAGAGCAAAGGAAAAAAGTTTAAGACCCTAATCTGTAAAAATATATATAGAGAATTATGCTATTAACAACCGTTTCTAATTGGATTCACTATAAAACTGTATTCGTTGTACCAGATGTTTGCAACAGTGAACTTCTAGTGAGGCTTTTAATCCAATAAAACTAGATGCTCTTAAGTACTGTTTACTGAAAATGTTTAGTTTAACTACTGCATCTGCCTGAAAGTTCACATAACACAGCCTAACCAAGCAAAATCAACAAATTTGCCAATATTCAGATTCAGGGCATTGGTGGCTCAGTGGTAGGTTTCTTGCCTATCATGCGGAAGGCCCGGGTTCGATCCCCAGCCAATGCCTCAACCTCAGCCACTGGATGCAGTGCCGGTCCCAAGCCCGGTAAAATGAGAGGGTTGCGTCAGGAAGGACATCCGGCGTAAAACATTTGCCAAGTTGTTGTGCGGACCAGTTGGTCCGCTGTGGCGACCCCGAACAGGGAGCAGCCGAAAGCAACTTCTAGGTCTCTAATGCTTGTAAAGTTTATATTTATTTACTAATAAAAAAAAAACAGTAATATTGTAAAGAAATATTATTACAATGTAAAATAGGTGTTTTCTGTGTGAATATATTGTAAAACGTAATTTATTGCTGTGATCAAAGCTGAATTTTCAGCATCATTACTCCAGTAACATGATCCTTCAGAAATCATTCTAATGTCCTGATTTGCTATTTAATAAACATTTCTGATTATTATCAGATTATTATTGATTATTATATGATGACAGTTGTTCTGCTTAATATTTTTGTGATACATAATATGCTTGAGATAAATAAACCATGATATTTTTTTTTCAGGGTTCTTTAATGAATACAAAGTTCTCAAAGTTAAAAAAAAAAGTTAAAAAATCTTTTACACCGTTATTACCTTTTTCTGTCACTTATGATTAATGTAATACATTCTTACTGAATATAAATATGAATGTCTTTAAAAAATCTAATTATACTGACCCCAAACCTTTAAACTGTAGTGTACACAAAAATATTAACACATATAACATTTGATGTTTAATCTAGCCATGGGGGTCACAGTCCAGTGACTTCTGTGCCGGTCCCAAGCCCGGATAAATTTGGCGTAAAACGTTGCCAAATTTAACCATGCGAATCGCCAGTACGAATTTCATACCGGATCGGTCGAGGCCCGGGTTAACAACGACCGCCATCGGCGCCGTTGACCTACAGGGCGCCGGTGGAAATTGGGCTACTGTTGGTCGTATAAGTAGAGGAGGGAGGAGAGTGCACAGACAGAGAGAGAAGAGGAAAGGTAAGAGTGTAGGACTGAGAATAGGAACTGTGAATGTTGGTACTATGACAGGGAAAGGTAGAGAGCTGGCTGATATGATGGAGAGAAGGAAGGTGGATATACTGTGTGTACAGGAGACCAGGTGGAAGGGTAGCAAGGCTCGTAGTATAGGAGCAGGATTCAAGCTGTTTTATTATGGTGTGGATAGTAAGAGAAATGGGGTAGGTGTGGTCCTGAAGGAGGAGTTTGTGAGGAATGTCCTGGAGGTGAAGAGAGTGTCAGACAGGGTGATGAGTCTGAAGTTAGAGATTGAAGGGGTGATGTTGAATGTTGTTAGTGGTTATGCCCCACAGGTAGGTTGTGAGTTAGAGGAGAAAGAAAGATTCTGGAGTGAATTAGATGAGGTGATGGAGAGTATTCCCAAGGGTGAGAGAGTGGTGATAGGAGTAGATTTTAATGGACATATTGGTGAGGGGAACACAGGTGATGAGGAGGTGATGGTAAAGTTTGGAGTTAAGGAAAGGAACCTTGAAGGACAGGTGGTAGTGGACTTTGCTAAGAGGATGGACATGGCTGTGGTTAACACTTATTTTCAGAAGAGGGAGGAGCATAGAGTGACTTACAAGAGTGGAGGTAGGAGAACACAGGTAGACTACATCCTATGTAGAAGAGGCAATCTGAAAGAGATTAGTGACTGTAAAGTGGTAGTGGGAGAGAGTGTAGCCAGACAGCATAGGATGGTGGTGTGTAGGATGACTTTGTTGGTCTGTAAGAAGAAGAGGTCAAAGATAGAGAAGAAAACAAAGTGGTGGATGCTGAAAAAGGAGGAATGTTGTGAGGAATTTAGACAGAAGTTGAGGCAGGCTCTGGGTGGTCAGGTAGTGCTGCCAGATGACTGGGAAACTACAGCAGAAGTAATCAGGGAGAAAGGTGCTGGGTGTGTCATCTGGAAGGAGAAAAGAAGATAAGGAGACTTGGTGGTGGAATGAGGAAGTTCAGGATAGTATCCAGAGGAAGAGGTTAACCAAGAAGAAGTGGGACATGGACAGGACTGAAGAGAATAGACAGGAATACAAGGAGTTACAGCGCAGAGTGAAGAGGGAGGTGTGTAAGGCCAAGCAGAAGGCATATGACAAGTTGTACACTAGGTTAGACACTAGAGAAGGAGAGAAGGACTTGTACAGGTTAGCTAGGCAGAGGGATCGAGATGGGAAGGATGTGCAGCAAGTTAGAGTTATTAAGGATAGAGATGGAAGGGTGCTCTCAAGTGAGGAGAGTGTACAGAGGAGATGGAAGGAGTACTTTGAGGAGCTGATGAATGAGGAAAATGAGAGGGAAAAAAGAGTAGAAGGGGTGAACTCTGTGGAACAGAATGTAGATAAGATTAGAAAGGATGAAGTCAGGAAGGCTTTGAAGAGGATGAAAAGTGGAAAGGCAGTTGGTCCTGATGACATCCCGGTGAAGGTCTGGAAGTGTCTGGGAGAGGCAGCAGTGGAATTTTTAACTAGTTTGTTTAACAAGGTTTTAGAGAGTGAGAGGATGCCTGAGGAATGGAGAAGAAATGTATTAGTACCGATCTTTAAGAATAAGGGTGACGTGCAGAGTTGCAGTAACTATAGGGGGATAAAGTTGATGAGCCATACAATGAAGTTATGGGAAAGAGTAGTGGAAGCTAGGTTAAGGAAGGTAGTGGACATTTGTGAGCAACAGTATGGCTTCATGCCCAGAAAGAGCACAACAGATGTAATTTTTGCTCTGAGAATTTTGATGGAGAAGTATAGGGATGGTCAGAGGGAGTTGCACTGTGTGTTTGTAGACTTGGAGAAAGTGTATGACAGAGTGCCAAGAGAAGAGCTGCGGTACTGTATGAGGAAGTCAGGAGTAGCAGAGAAGTATGTCAGAGTGGTGCAGGACATGTATGAGAGGAGCAGGACAGTGGTGAGGTGTGCTGTAGGTCAGACAGAGGAGTTCAAAGTGGAGGTGGGACTGCATCAGGGACCGGCTCTGTTTGCTATAGTGATGGACCAATTGTCAGCGGAGGTCAGACAGGAGTCTCCTTGGATGATGATGTTTGCAGATGACATTGTGATCTGTAGTGAGAGCAGGGAGCAGGTGGAGGAAAACCTGGAAAGGTGGAGGTTTGCGCTGGAGAGAAGAGGAATGAAAGTCGGTCGTAGTAAGAGGAAGTGGAACAGTAAGGTTACAGGGTGAAGAGGTGAAGAAGGTACAGGAGTTTAAGTACTTGGGGTCAACAGTCCAGAGTAATGGAGAGTGTGCGAAAGAGGTAAAGAAGCGAGTGCAGGCAGGTTGGAATGGGTGGAGAAAGGTGTCGGGAGTTCTGTGTGATAGGAAGATATCAGCAAGAATCAAGGGGAAGGTGTACAGGACAGTGGTGAGACCAGCCATGCTGTATGGTTTAGAGACAGTGTCACTGAGGAAGAGACAGGAGTCAGAGCTAGAGGTAGCAGAGCTCAAGATGTTGAGGTTCTCTTTGGGAGTGACAAGATTGGACAGGATTAGGAACGAGTACATCAGAGGGACAGCTCATGTTGGACGTTTGGGGGACAAAGTTAGGGAGGCCAGATTAAGATGGTTTGGACATGTTCAGAGGAGGGAGAGTGAGTACATTGGTAGGAGAATGTTGGACATGGAGCTGCCAGGCAGGAGGCAAAGAGGAAGGCCAAAGAGGAGGTATATGGATGGAATTAATGAGGATATGAAGCTAGTGGGTGCAAGTGTTGAGGATGCAGAAGATAGGGATAGGTGGAGAGAGATGATTCGCTGTGGCGACCCCTGAAAGGAAAAGCCGAAAGAAGAAGGAGATAACATTTGATGTTTACATACATATATATCAGTATACCACTATGACATGCTTCACAAACACATATGACGTCTGAGATTTGTATTCGTCTATCCAAACATATCATCACGTCCCATATGCAAATACAGTCTCTTATACAGCAATTTCATTGGCTGTTGTGCTTTTTGACACGTTGACACGGCCAGTCTGTGCATCTTAATATATTTCGTTTTGCTGAGGTAATGCTGAAAAAACAAACAAGAAATAAATTAAGTAATTAAAAAAAAAAACAACACCAACACACACACACACACACACACACCAACATCAACAACAACGCACACACACACACACACAACCCAACACCAAAAACAACACACACCAACATCAACAACAGCAGCGATAGGAGAGCCCGCTATAGTGTGTTAGTGGCGATTAATCTTCTGTATTAGCTAAAAAACAATCAAAAATTACTGTTCAGAATAAAATAAGCATGTTGATGAGAGATTTGTCGGAACAGAATGGAATAAAAAGCAGAATGGACATCAACTTTTTTGTTCTGTAAGTTACCTGTTTGGTATAAATGCTAACTAGCATGCTAGTTCAGGTCATTTAGCCAGCTAGTATACTGCTGTGTAATGTAAATATGATACAACAGCATATACATGTTACATTTATTCAGTCAATTTTACACTTTCAGAGGCTAAACACATGATGGAGGTTTATGGCCAGCAGTTAGCGTCATGTTAGCTGTATATGTGACATTTTTGTGAGTGGGAATGCAATACTGTCCTCATTCTGTCTAATGAACATAGAGCATTTGTAACTCATTACTATAATGTCCAGTAACATAAATGTGCTGAATGATTTGTTTAGAGAATTGTGGTGGATTTAACACTGAATAATCTTTTACAGACTCTTTGAATTAACTATGTGGAGTTGGGAGGGAGATGATCCTCTCTGGGTTTGGGAGACGTGAGTAACAAACAACAAAGGAGAGAACAGTAGATAAGTGTTTCTCTCCTCCTACATTGAACTAGCAGTCTGACATGACTAAAGCAACAGCTGGACTCTATAGGGAATGGATGATTAGCCACCAAACACACTGTTTATAATAAACATGGCACGAGTTACGAAGTGTAACAGAATGATTAAGTATGTTAATCATTGAATGAGCTCAGGTGTGTTTATGCAAACAAGCTGTGAAAGGGAGATCTCACCTAATCAGCTTTTAAACATCATGCTCCTTTCCTTTTTGTTAACAAACAGTGCTCTTGTTTTTGTTGTTCAGGTTTGTTGAACATCGGGAACTCGTACTTCCTCATGATGAAAAGCATAAACAATCTGTGGTGATGGAGAAGCTTATAAAGACGTACCTGTCAGATAGATGTTACCACAATGACCTCCGGTTCATCAAATACTGCATCAGATATGTGAGTGTGTAGGAGATACATCCAGATCGCAACAACAGAGTTTCACACCACTCTGCAGGAAGTGCACACTCATTGCAGGGAAAAAGCTGATAAAGTAGCATCCTTCTCTTCCTTCTTTATTCTTCTATAGTGATATTGTGTGCACTGTTAAAAATTGTCCCTTTAAACAACAGTAAGTAACTGGCAGCACGGTTGCCAGCGAGTTACTGTTAAATTAACAGTGTCTTGCTGTTGTTGAAATTTAGTTTGTTACTGTTTTTGGAAATACAGCATAAAGCTGTTATTTTCTACATAAACAGTAAATTACTGTCAAAAGCATTAACAGTTAATTGTTCATTTTCATTTTTTTTATATTAAGAAATGCTAAGAAAAAAAGAAATTATTTTTCTAAATATTTCTTTGATTTTAAGAATTACCCCTTAGAAGTCTTGCTATGACTTCTTAACTTGTCCACCCTAGTTGCCTTTTTCAGAATTTATACCAATGGACTGCCTGAAAAACAAATGCGTACATTCAGAATTAGTGTGGGTAAAACAACAAGAATGTGAAGAGAAATGAATATATGAATCTAAACATCTAACCTCTGAATGAATTCCAACTTGGCTGCATGCCCTCACAGATTATTTGCCCCTCAAACTGATCATCCATTTATAAATGCAGCTTCCTGGCTTTTCACCTAAACATTTCAAAGAAAAAACAATGTCAACAGTCACATAACATATTAATTTTCTACTGACAGATTGCAAATGAATGCAAGGCAAACTGAAATCATTTTATCTAGTCACAGAGCCCTGTTCTTTCAACATAACAAATGTAACGGCGGGCCGCCGGAGGCGGAAGTAGCCGGATCCATTCACCAAGCTGGCGATAGGCAGAGAGCAGTAGGCGTAGTCGGGGGCAAGCGGAGGGTCGGCAACGGGAAAGCAATAAACCAAGCTATATAATCCATTCATTCGCGGGGGCAGCAGTCTAAGCAGGGATGCCCAGACCTCCCGTTCCCCAGGCACTTCCTCCAGCCAACAGGACAACATCATCTGCAAAAATCAGCGATGAAATCCTGTGGTCCCCAAACCGGACTCCCTCCAGCCCCTGGCTGCCCTAGAAATTTTGTCCATAAAAACAATGAACAAAACCGGTGACAAAGGACAGCCCTGTCAGAGTCCAACATGCACTGGGAACAGATCTGACTTACAGCTGGCAATGCGAACCAAGCTCCTGCTCCGGTTATACAGTGACCGGACAGCCCTTAACAGAGGGCCGTGGACCCCGTACTCCCAGAGCACCTCCCACAGAATGCCATGAGGGACACGGTCGAAAGCCTTCTCCAAGTCCACAAAACACATGTGGACTGGTTGGGCAAACTCCCACGAACCCTCGAGCACCCTGTGGAGGTTATAGAACTGGTCCAGTGTTCCACGACTAGGTTGAAAACCGCATTGCTCCTCCTGTATCCGAGGTTCAACTAATGGTCGGACTCTCCTCTCCAGTACTCTGGAATAGACTTTCCCTGGGAGGCTGAGGAGTGTGATCCCCCTGTAGTTGGAACACACCCTCTGGTCCCCCTTCTTAAAAAGAGGGACCACGCCGGTCGCCCAGTCCAGAGGCACTGTCCCTGACCACCATGCTATGTTGCAGAGACGTGTCAGCCAAGACAGCCCCACAACATCCAGAGACTTAAGGTACTCAGGGCGAATCTCATCCACCCCTGGTGCCTTGCCACCAAGGAGCTGCTGAAGTACCTCAGTGACCTCAGCTTGGGTGATGAACGAATCTACCTCTGAGTCCTCGGCCTCTGGTTACTCTACGGAAGGCATGTCAGTGGGGTTGAGGAGATCCTCGAAGTATTCCTCCCACTGTCCAACAATATCCCCAGTCAAGGCCAGCAACTCTCCACCTCCACTGTAAACAGTGTTGGCAGATAGCTGCTTACCCCTTATGAGGCGCCAAACGGTCTGCCAGAATTTCCCCGAGGCCGTCCAATAGTCCTTCTCCATGGCCTCACTGAATTCCTCCCAGACCCAAGTTTTTGCTTCCAAGACCACCACGGCTGTAGTTCGCTTGGCCTGCCGGTATGCCTCAGCTGCCTCCGGAGTCCCCCAAGCCAACCAGGCTCAATAGGACTCCTTCTTCAGCTTGATGGCATCCCTTACTTCCAGTGTCCACCACTGTGTTCGGGGATTGCTGCTGTGACCGGCACCAGAGACCTTACGGCCACAGCTCTGGATGGCTGCTTCAACAATGGAGGAGGAGAACATGGTTCACTCATACTCAATGTCCCCAAACTCCCGCGGGATCTGGTTGAAACTCTCCTGGAGGTGGAGGTTGAAGACCCCCCTAACAGAGGGATCAGCAAGACGTTCCCAACAGACCCTCACAATAGGATTGGGCCTGCCAAGTCTGTCCGGCATCCTCCTCTGTAAGCGGATCCAACTCACCACCAGGTGGTGATCGGTTGACAGCTCCGCCCTTCTCTTCACCCAAGTGTCCAAGACATGTGGGCGAAGGTCAGATGACACGACCACAAAGTCGATCATTGCTCTCCGGCCTAGGGTGTCCTGGTACCACATGTACTGATGGGCACCCTTATGCTTGAACATGGTGTTTGTTATGGACAGGCTGTGACTAGCACAGAAGTCCAGCAACAGGACACCACTCAAGTTCAGATTGGGGGGGCCGTTCCTCCCAATCACGCCCCTCCAGGTATCACTGTCATTGCCCACATGTGCGTTGAAGTCCCCCAGCAAAACTATGGAGTCCCCAGTTGGAGCACCTTCCAGCACCCCTCGCAGGGTTTCCAAGAAGGTTGGGTACTCCACACTGCCATTCGGCCCATAAGCCGAAACAACAGTGAGACACCTATCCCCAGCCCAAAGGCGCAGGGAAACAACCCTCTCGTTTACTGGGGAAAACTCCAGCACATGGCGGCTGAGCTGGGCAGCTATAAGCAAGCCCACCCCAGCCCGACGCCTCTCACCATGGGGAGAAGAGGGTCCAACCTCTCTCAAGGAATTGGGTTCCAGAGCCCAGGCTGTGCGTGGAGGCAAGCCCGTCTATATCTAGCCGGTACTGCTCAACCTCTCTCACCAGCTCGGGCTCCTTCCCCCCCAGTGAGGTGACATTCCATGTCCCAAAAGCCAAATTCTTTGTCCAGGGTTTGGGTTGTCGGGGCCCCCGCCCATGACTGCTACCCAAAACACATTGCACTGGACCCCTATGCTCCTTCCTGCGGGTGGTGGGCCTACGGGAAGGTGGGCCTACTTTCTTTCTTTGGGCTGTGCCCCACAGGCAAACCAGGCGGGACATGACCACCAGGCGCTCACCTGTGTGCCCCAACCCCAGGCCTGGCTCCAGGGTGGGGCCCCGGTGA
>JAUCMX010000030.1:9013083-9026981 GCA_033459395.1 Hemibagrus guttatus | reverse complement strand
TCTTGTAGATTTCCAGAGGCTTCGACTAACTTATGTTTTTTCAAAGCAGGAATTTTAAGATGAGGTTTCAGATGAGTTTCACAAAGCGAAGCGACACACATCAGACAGGACTTGACAGCTTTGTGTTTTTTCCGTGCAGAAATCACACTCCACATCTCCAGGTCCAGCGTAACAGTGAGCAGGAGAAGCAGCTTGGACTTCAGTCTTCTTCAGTTTCTCCACCACTTCAGCCAGCATGTTGTTCCTGTGTAGAACAGGCCTTGGAGTGACAGTGTCTATGCACTGAGGACAGCTGTAAACTCCGCTCTTATCCTCCTGATCCCAGCAGCCATTAATACACACCTTACAGAAACTGTGACCACAGTGGAAAGTCACCGGATCCTTCAGGAGATCCAGACACACTGGACAGATGAACTGATCCTGATCTACTGAAATGCTGGTCTCTGCCATTTTCCTGAACTCACACAGTAACAGAGTGCTAGAGAGAAAGGAGGAGTAGCTTCCTGCTTCTGTATGTGTGTGTGTGTGTGTGTGTGTGTGAGGGAGGGGAAAGACCTAGAGAGAGAGAGAGAGAGAAGGAGGAGGAGCATGCAGTACACATGACTGTAACTGAAGTTATAATGAAAATGAATTAATGGTTTTTGACTAGCACAGTGTTTACAGAGATTTTGATTAACATCATGTTGGAAATAAAGGTTCAAGTCAGTCATATTGTTGCGGTTGTCCGCCGGAGGCAGTATTGGCTGGATCCATGAAGAGAGAGAAGGGGTTAGCCGAAGAGCGAAGAAACGTGGTCGGAGACAGGCAGAGAGTCGGGAACAAGAGAATAAATATACGAAGGCATACAAATCCAAAGGGCAAAGACAGAGAGAATAAATGAGGAAACAGACCAGGGTCAAAACACGGCAATTAGCAATATCAGAGACAAAGGCAAACAATTGGAAACGGGAAAACAGTTCAAAGTAACACAATCCAAAAGAGTAATCCAAAAGACCACAAAGCACGGCTCAGTAAGTTCACTAGTGACAATACTTCGCTTCGTACCTAGTGTACCTAGTGTACGCTCCGCTTTTATGCCCGGGTGGAAACACAGAAGTGACTCAAAACTCAGGAGTGGGCTCCCTCTCGTGTCCAAATCTCAGAGGTGGCATGACAGAGCTCCCAGTGTTCTACGTCGCAGGTGGCCCCTGGTGCGCGGAGTGGGCGGGGTGAGAGCTCCATCAAAAATGGGTCCAGGATATTCGCTGCGTCCACCCAAGAGCATTCCTCAGGTCAATACCATGACCATCGTCAATCCCCCCAAATTGGGCAGGTCTGTAAGGAAGTTCGTGGAAATGTGGAACCAGGGTCATCGGGGAACTGGTAGCGGCTCCAGTAGTCCCTCCGAAAGCTGACAGCTGACCCGAGTCTGAGCACACTTTGGGCATGATTTGAAGCATTAAGGTCCTGTCTCAGAGAGGCCCATCAGAACCTGCGGAGCAGAAATTGGGAAGACCGGTGAATTCCAGGATGCCCCGAGCTGGGGGACTCATGAACCCATTGCATGACTTGATAACGATACTGGGCAGGGACATATATTTTAGTAGGGGACAGATAGCTGGCGGTATTTACTAATTTATACCTTAGGAACCTATTTATCATATCACCTATATCAGAGTACTCAAGGGCTTGCTTTGTGGGGGCATCTGGCATTTATTTAGAGTATTAAGATGTTACCCCTCCCAATATTTAGTTACTCTTTTACTCTTTGTTCATTGATTTTATTATCTGAGGGCTTAAACTTATTTGCTCTACAGATAGTTCAGTTAGGTTTAGTGTAGTTTCCTCCCATATTTCTATCACACCCCCCTTTTTGCATTTCTCCTGTACATCACCTATGTGCTTGACTGTCATTTGGTGATTTCGTTTATGTTGTTCCATGTTTTGGGTAATACCAGCCACTAGAAAAGGTTCATTCACTGATTTGGTTTAACTTGGGCTTGGGCCCTGCCCCGCCTCACCTATAAACTCAGCCACCCGCCATTTGCTTCCGTATCTCGCACTACACTACCATCTCTGACATCTCTGGGTTTTCCCACGGAACCTTACAGCACCTATAAAATTCAGGTACCCACTTCCTCTCGTCCTATCAGCGCTGAAACATCTACGCAGCGCCACTGTGTTCACCAAGTTGGAACTCCGCAGCGCCTATGATCTCATCAGAACACGTGAGGGGGACGAGTGGAAGACAGCGTTGTGACCCCTACTGGCCACTATGAATAACTTGTCATGCCGTATGGACTTGTCAACGTCCCCTCCGTATTCCAAGACTTCATGCATGAGGTGCTCCGGGAGTTCCTGCACAAGTGAGTTCTGGTCTACATAGATGACATCTTGATCTACTCCCAGAGCATAGCCGACCATCGCCAACACGTTGCAGAGGTCCTCCAACGCCTAAGGGACTACCATCTGTTTCTCAAAACTGAGAAGTGTACCTTCCATCAGCCCTCAGTGCAATTCTTGGGATGCAACATCGATCGCAGTGGCGTCCGCATGGACGAGAGAAAGGTAACAGCTGTCAAAGACTGGCCCATTCCCACATCGGTGAAAGAATTACAAAAGTTCCTGGGTTTTGCAAACTTCTACCGCCGATTCATCCAAGGTTTCAGCTCCATCACCAGTCCGCTTACAAGTCTCCTCAGGAATAAGCCAAAGTCTCTGTCCTGGACTCCAGCCACCACGCAAGCTTTCGATACACTCAAGACAGTGTTTACAACTGCTCCCCTCCTGGTTCACCTTCATTCAGATCTCCCTTTCGTTGTCGAGGTGGATGTCTCAACCACAGGAGTGGGAGCGGTCTTATCCCAGGAGCAGGGGAATCCCCGTAAGCTCCACCCATGTGCCTTCTTCTCCCGCAAACTCAACCCGGTGGAGGTCAACTATGATATCAGAAACCGGGTGCTTCTTGCCATCAAGCTCGCCCTGGATGAGTGGCCGTGGCTAAAGGGAGCAAAACACTCATTCATGGTTCTGACAGACCATAAAAACCTGGAGTACTTACGGGACGCTAAAAGATTGAATCCCCACCAAGCAAGATGGGCCCTGTTCTTCACAAGATGCAACTTTACCATCTCTTACCATCCTGGATTAAAGAATGTAAAATCTAATGCTCTGTCCCGTATTCATAGTCCTGAGGAAAGCACCGATGACCCAGAGCCCATCATCCCCGAGAAACTCTTTGTCAGCCCCATTACCTGGTCTGAAGAAACGCTCCCCAAGTCGAGTGCCTCCACCAACACCCCGCCGGGTTGCCCCCAAGGGTTGCAGTATATTCCACGGACACTGCGCACTCCCCTCATCCATTCTTCACATACTTCACTGGGCACTGGCCACCCAGGGGTCAATGAAACCCTCTCGCTGTTGAAACAGCGCTTCTGGTGGCCCAACATGACATCCGACATCAGGAGGTATGTGCAAGGGTGCCGGGAATGTGCCATCTCCAAAAGCCCACATCATCTTCTCTCCGGGAAACTCCAACCTTTGCCCATTCCAAACCGCCCCTGGTCACACCTAGGAGTAGACTTCATAACGGATCTTCCAGTCTCCAACGGTTGCACCTGTGTATTGGTGGTAGTGGATCGGTTCTCCAAGTCTTGTCGACTAATTCCCCTGCTTGGGCTGCCAACGGCAATGGATACCGCGGAGCTCTTGTTCAACTATGTGTTCAGATACTATGGACTGCCCGAAGATATTGTATCTGACCGTGGATCGCAATTCATCTCCAGAGTATGGAGATCCTTCTTCAAGCTCCTAGGTATGACCATAAGTCTCTCTTCTACCATCCCCAGACGAATGGGCAGATGGAGAGGAAGATTCAGGACACAGGACAACAGCTGACCTTCGACGCTCCCAAGCACCCAACTACCATCCAGGACAGAAGGTTTGGCTGTCAACCCGGGACATCAGGATGCGCCTGCACTGTAGGAAGCTGAGTCCTAGGTTCATTGGCCCCTTCCCCATCACCCAGCAGATCAACCCCGTCACCTATCACCTACAACTCCCTCCTGAGTATAAGATTCACCCAGTTTTCCATGTCTCACTGTTGAAGCCTCACTATCCCTCTGTTCTTCCCTACACAGAGCCTGGTGAAGCCAAGGAACCCCCCCTTCCGCTGATCGTGGATGATGGAGCGGCTTATCTGGTGCAAGACATCTTGGACTCCCAGTGCCGTGGTGGTCACCTGGAGTATTTGGTTGACTGGGAAGGATACGGTCCCGAAGAGCGGTCATGGGTCCCCAGGAATGATATACTCGATCCAAGTCTTCTCGATGACTTCCATGTCAGACATCCTGACCGACCAGCTCCACGTGGCAGGGGTTGACCACCACGACGTCAGGGTCCACGGTCCTCAGGAGCGGACCATGGAGGGGGGGGGTAATGTCACAGACACGCCAGGCTCTACACTCACCCAATCACAACGCACTCTCTCTCCTGAGTATTAACAAGCCACACCTGACACTCATCAGCACCAGTCATCAGAGTAGCATAAAAGACACTCCAGAGCATTCAGTCACTGTCCGATCTCGTTAACACATACCTACCTGTTATGCTTATCTCTAGGACTCATACTATACTAACGTTTACTTACCTGTCTCCAGCGTTCCCCGTGATTCCTCGTGTCTCCTCGTCTCCTGTGAGTGTCATTGTGTCTCGTCTGCTCCATGTCTGCCTGCATCCGCGATCCCCGGGAACGATAAAGACTAGTATCAGATCCAGTATCATCTTCAGTCATAACATGCCTTCTTGTGCATTGATCACAGCAGATGAAGCAGTTTTATGCATTTGCACCATCAGATTTTGTACATTAAACCCATATTGAAATTATAACATATAACTATCAAAATGAACTATATAAAACAAAATAACATCTGGGGGGGTACTCTTTTCCTTAAACATTAGAAACATTAACCTAACAGGCTGTTATTCTAAGCCCCACACCAATATTCAGATTCAGTGGTTCTTTTTTTACAGTGTAGGTCTCTAATGCTTATAATATAAAGTTTATATTTATTTACTAATTTAAAAAAACAGTAATATTGTGAAAAAATATTACTACAATGTAAAATAGTTGTTTTCTCTGTGAATATATTGTAAAATGTAATTTATTGCTGTGATCAAAGCTGAATTTTGAGCATCATTACTCCAGTCACATGATCCTTCAGAAATCATTCTAATGTCCTGATCTGCCATTTAATTTCTGCTTATTATCAGATTAATATTGATTATTATATGATGACAGTTGTTCTGCTTAATATTTTTGTGATACATAATATGCTTGAGATAAATAAACCATGATATTTTTTTTCAGGATTCTTTAATGAATACAAAGTTCTCAAAGTTAAAAAAAAATTCAAAAATCTTTTATACCATTATTACCTTTTTCTGTCACTTATGATCAATGTAATACATTTTTACTGAATATAAATATGAATGTCTTTAAAAAATCTAATTATACTGACCCCAAACCTTTAAACTGTAGTGTACACAAAAATATTAAACTGTGTACAACATTGATAATAATATTAAATCTTTCTTATAAGGCTCAAACACATAGATGACATTTTAAAATATTTTTAAATAGAAAACATTTATTAATCTTTATAATCTTTTACATTATTACAGTTTTAATATATTTTTTATCAAATAAATGCACTTTAGATAACCATAAGAAACTTCCTTTAAAAACAATAAAAATCTGAAATATTCCAATCTTTTGGCCGTTAATGTATGTGTGATGTCTATATGGGTTGAGAAATATTTCCAAAGAAGTTAATAACTTGCTCCAAAAGATCAGTTCCTAAATCATCATGTCTCCCACCAAGACGGTTGACCTTCTGCACAAGTTATTCCATGACTCCTTCTTGAATGTTGAACTGGTCAGCAGGAATCTTAACAGATTCTGGACAGATGAAAATTGTTTAAAAAGCTTGTGGGGTAACTTATTCTGTAGCGGGAGGAATTTTAACGTCTTCAACTGGCTCTTTATCTGCTCCAACAAGTCTGTGTAGCTAAAAAGTCATGACAAATCCTGACATCACACACAACGTACCGATGCATTATACTCATAAACACATATAACATTTGATGTTTACATACATATATATCAGTATACCACTATGACATGCTTCACAAACACATATGACGTCTGACATTTGTATTCGTCTATCCAAACATATCATCACGTCCCATATGCAAATACAGTCTCTAATACAGCAATTTCATTGGCTGTTGTGCTTTTTGACACGTTGACACGGCCAGTCTTTGTATCTTAATATGTTTCGTTTTGCTGAGGTAATGCTGAAAAAACAAACACAACAAAACAAAACAAAAAATAAAACACATACACACACACACCCTAACACCAAAAACAACACACACCAGCATCAACAACAACAGCGATAGGAGAGCCCGCTATAGTGTGTTAGTGGCGATTAATCTTCTGTATTAGCTAAAAAACAATAAAAAAAAAAACTGTTCAGAATAAAATAAGCATGTTGATGAGAGATTTGTCGGAACAGAACGGAATAAAAAGCAGAATGGACATCAACCTTTTTGTTCTGTAAGTTACCTGTTTGGTATATATGCTAACTAGCATGCTAGTTCAGGTCATTTAGCTGGCTAGTATACTGCTGTGTAATGTAAATATGATACAACAGCAATATACATGTTACATTTATTCAGTCAATTTTACACTTTCAGAGGCTAAACACATGATGGAGGTTTATGGCCAGCAGTTAGCGTCATGTTAGCTGTATATGTGACATTTTTGTGAGTGGGAATGCAATACTGTCCTCATTCTGTCTAATGAACATAGAGCATTTGTAACTCATTACTATAATGTCCAGTAAGATAAATGTGCTGAATGATTTGTTTAGAGAATTGTGACGGATTTAACACTGAATAATCTTTTACAGACTCTTTGAATTAACTATGTGGAGTTGGGAGGGAGATGATCCTCTCTGAGTTTGGGAGACGTGAGTAACAAACAACAAAGGAGAGAACAGAAGATAAGTGTTTCCCTCCTCCTACAATGAACTAGCAGTCTGACATGACTAAAGCAACAGCTGGACTCTATAGGGAGTGGACGAGTAGCCACCAAACACACTGTTTATAATAAACATGGCACGAGTTACGAAGTATAACAGAATGATTAAGTATGTTAATCATTGAAGGAGCTCAGGTGTGTTCATGCAAACAAGCTGTGAAAGGGAGATCTCACCTAATCAGCTTTTAAACATCATGCTCCTTTTCTTTTTGTTAACAAACAATGCTCTTGTTTTTGTTGTTCAGGTTTGTTGAACATCGGGAACTCGTACTTCCTCATGATGAGAAGCATAAACTGTCTGTGGTGATGGAGAAGCTTATAAAGACGTTTCTGCCAGATAGACATTACCACAATGACCTCCGGTTCATCAAATACTGCATCAGATATGTGAGTGTGTAGGAGATACATCCAGATCGCAACAACAGAGTTTCACACCACTCTGCAGGAAGTGCACACTCATTGCAGGGAAAAAGCTGATAAAGTAGCATCCTTCTCTTCCTACTTTATTCTTCTATAGTGATATTGTGTGCACTGTTAAAAATTGTCTCGTTAAACAACAGTAAGTAACTGGCAGCACGGTTGCCAGCGAGTTACTGTTAAATTAACAGTGTCTTGCTGTTGTTGAAATTTACAGTTTGTTACTGTTTTTGGAAATACAGCATAAAGCTGTTATTTTCTACATTAACAGTAAATTACTGTCAAAAGCATTAACAGTTACTGTCAAAAGCATTAAAAGTTAATTGTTCATTTTCATTTTTTTTTGCTGTAAACTACAAATATGTTATTATATTAAGAAATGCTAAGAAAAAAAGGAATTATTTTTCTAAATATTTCTTTGATTTTAAGAATTATCCCTTAGAGGTCTTGCTATAAAAATATGTTTTAATACAATGTACAAATGTAGCCTTCGAAACATTAAAAATTTAACACAATGCAGTGTAACTTCAAAATGTGCTTTATAACACCTTTGAAAACCTTAAAAAAAAAAAGCCACTTTAATCACAAAATATTCTCAAAATTAGTGGCTGTGGCAAAGCAAGTGGAATGACTAAAAAAACCTTAAGCTTCAGAATAAACGTGTTTAACTGAATCAACAAAACATTTATATAACATTAGAAAAAACTAAATGAGTGACTCAGAGAACTACTTAGTGAATAAGAATTACTGAATTATTAGTAAATAAGAATTAATGAATGAAGGAAGAATGAATTCAAAATTTATGCATTTAAAAATTAACACCTGAAAACACTGTGTAACTAACACACTAAAAGCATGTTTATGTCATGTGTGGTATGTCAGTGAATGAGTGGGTTCACTTATATGCAGTCCCACTCAAATTCCATTAGTTTCTTAAGTAGACTGGCAACCCGAGTGTTGACCAGTTTCTTTTTATGGGCGACCTTCCCCGTCCACTTTGACAGGACTTGTCCACCCTTGGTGCCTTTTTCAGAATTTATACCAATGGACTGCCTGAAAAACAAATGTGTACATTCAGAATTAGTGTGGGTAAAGTTTACACAACAAGAATGTGAAGAGAAATAAATATATGAATCTAAACATCTAACCTCTGAATGAATTCCAACTTGGCTGGATGCCCTCACAGATTATTTGCCCCTCAAACTGATCATCCATTTATGAATGCAGCTTCCTGGTTTTTCACCTAAACATTTCAAAGAAAAAACAATGTCAACAGTCACATAACATATTAATTTTCTACTGACAGATTGCAAATGAATGCAAGGCAAACTGAAATCATTTTATCTAGTCACAGAGCCCTGTTCTTTCAACATAACAAATGCATTTCAAAATGTTCATTGTGGAGTGGTCTGGACAGACACTGCAGTCAACACGTGTATATACTGTGTATTGTGAAATTGTTGCTGCAATTTTTATGATTTATTTAACTCAATATTTTTGCTCAATATAGTTGAAGGATTCAAAAAGTTAGTAAAAATTTAGTAATTAATTAGTCACCTTCACCTTCAAAGACTTTTCATTTTCAAAACACAAATGAAGCTATTTTTAATATTCTTTCATCATTTCTGTTCATCCATTAAAAGTCCAGTCAAATTCATGCTAAATGGAATCTCATACGCGTTAGCCTGACAGAAGAGAACAAACCTCATTGGTTCTCACATGTCAAGCAAGCATTTCTGAGCTTATTTGCTCTATGTATGCTCAATGATGAATGTTTATACATGAATAAACAAAATGAAATTCATACATTTACAATACCTTTATCAACTTTTTGAAGCATCAAAGGCTTTTTTGGACTTTCAATTGATGAACAAAAATGAAAGAATTTTAATAATATATATATATAATATAATATAATATATTCATTTGTTTTCCAAAGATGAATGAAAGTTTTAAAAGAGAAGTTAACTTGCAGAACAAAAATGTACAGATAATGTACTCACCCCCTTGTCATCCAAGATGTTCAAGTCTTTCTTTCTTTCAGTCGTAAAGAATTGTTTTTTTTTTGTTTGAGGAAAAAGACTTAGACTTAGACTTTAGACTTCTATGCAAGCAATCCAAAAGCAATCCAAAATACAGCCAACATTAAATAAACAAAACAGCAACACTAGTAAAGAAAACCCTCTCTCAGAATACAGTTATGTACAAATTAGTACAAGCTTACCCAAATTTGCAAGTAGAACGTTACCGAAATAAACGATTTGTCTAATATACATTGATGGTATATTAGGCAATAAATGAAAATATAGCAAGTTAAAATTAGCAAAAGAGATGATCATTTCCGCGTGCTACGACATCAATCTGTCTTCGATGCTAGTGTTTAGGCTTACTTTGCAGAAGAGTTTATATCATCATGTTTGATTGAACTCACCTTGTAATCGGGGAATATCTGAGTCAGAGATCCAGATCCACACTATGACGCCGTTGGTACAAGGGAGCAAGGCAAAGGTGCACTTACCGATACCTGTATCACTTTCACCTGTTTCCATCTTTTACACAACCTGATGATGCTTTTTGTCTTCATTTCCATTTTTCTCTCCACAGCTGCAGCAGTTCACATCATTTCACCACCAGAGCCACAGAGCAGAGAAGACTTTCTGAAATGTATGTCTAATACACACACACACACACACACGCACAGAGAGACACACACACACACACATACACATACACACACACATACACACATACACACACACACACACACACACACACACAAAACAAACACACACACACACACACACACACAAAGAAGCAGAAGTTTAAATTACACACACACACACACACACACACACTCTTCACATGAATATAGAGTATTGTGTGAATTAAACCCAACATGTTGACATTGTTCAGTTTGTTTTTCTCTTTTATTTTAGATTTCTGTTATCTGACTCTGGATCCCAACACCACACATCGTACCCTCATTCTGTCTGAGAAGAACAGAGTGGTGAGAGACAGTGAGAGAGAGCAGAAGTACTCTGATCATCCAGAGAGATTTGACTCCTGCAGACAGGTGTTGTGTAAGGAGAGTGTGTGTGGACGCTGTTACTGGGAGGTGGAGTGGAGTGGTGATGTTGTGTACATATCAGTCTCATCTAAAGACATCAGCAGGAAAGGACACGGTTTTGAGTGTGTGTTTGGATTCAACAATCAGTCCTGGAGTCTGTGGTGTTCTTCTTCTCCTCTCTCTTTCTATCACAACAACATTAAGACTGATCTCAGAGTTCCATCACCCTCCAGAATAGGAGTGTATGTGGATCACAGTGCAGGAACTCTGTCCTTCTACAGCGTCTCTGACACCATGAAGCTCCTCCACAGAGTCCACACCACATTCACTCAGCCTCTATACGCTGGGCTCTGGGTTGATTTACGATCAGAAGTGAGGTTGTGTGGTCCAGAGTAAGATGTATCTGGTGTTTTATGGTCAGTAACAAGTAGAAATTGTGTCACAAATGATCTTATAGAAAAGTGTTTCATTTCAACAAGATTACACATTATAGAGAGATCGCTCCTGAGCACCAAAGCACTAAAACATCTAAAACACACACACACAATATTCATTCTTTGTAATGTTGTCATGTTTTTCATCCACAGCCACTTACAGAGTGAGTTTAATAGTTTTTTTTTTTTTAAAAATGAAGAAACTTTTTTTTAACGAAAAAAAAAATGACATTAGCCTGGTTGTGTAAGTATGTAGAGCTTTATAATTGGGGTTGTGTCTGTGTTCAGAATAAACCAATGAACCATGATTCTGATTAACTCCAAATAAAGACGTTTCTGTGGGATTTCCTTCAAATCTTCTTATCATCTGACCAATTAAAATAACAGAAACAGCTTTGATTTACTGATACATTTAACTTTATAAACTCCTGACATGAATATGATATGAAACACAGAGAGAGAGACAGAGAGAGAGACAGAGAGAGAGATTCAGTCATAGGTTTTGGGGTCAGTATTTCTTTAACCAGGGGTTAGTATAGGAGTCAGGACTCACCCTGAGCAATCAACCAGCGTTCTGTGGAGGGGAAATCTGCCGTGACTGAAATACATCATGAAACAAAATCCCACTTATTTACATCCTTACATGTGAGATGAGTCAGAGCACTGAATCTCCTCTACTTGCTTTATAATGTTATTGATGTTCAGATGAGGGATGAAGCAGGTGAGAATGTGAGTCAGTATGAATAACTGTTACGTGGAGGCCTGGGTGATATTTAAAGAATAAAACACTAGAGGATTGTGCTACTAGAGGAAAACAATCATAACTTCAACTCTACACAAACCTTGAACCCCATTTCCCATCATGCATCACTGACTACAGATTGGACTGCTATCTGATAATTAGCCATTAGCTTAGTTTTTATCCACTTATAATTACAGTGCAATTTTGTGGAACTGAATCTTCCTGACAGACACAAGCCTCTCTTTGTTCTATTTCTTAAAGTTGATAAAATAAAAACAAATAAAAAATCCTGGTGCTACTTTCAGAGCCAGGCTTATAGAAAACTAATCAGCAGCTTCTGACTAATCAGAATCCAGTTCTCATCAGTGCTGTGGGGTGAATGATACAGATAATGGCTGACATCAAAAATTTTTTTTGTTTATTTATCTTTCACTTTTAAAATACTTTAAAATGTAAAATTTTTAGAGGTTATAACAGTTTCTTACAGAGAAACTGGGCTAAATATTTTACACAGTTTAAAGCATGTTATTGTGGGAAGGGATTCAAATCCCACATCCAACAAGCTGCCACCACTTGGCCCTTGGCAAGGCCCTTAGCCCTCACTTGCTCATTTGTATAAAATGAGCTAAAAATGTAAATTGCTCTTTATACTAGCATTTGCCAAATTCTGTAAATGATCTTGGGTTAATTTCAGGTTTTTTTGCAATAAACTCTATTTTACTTTTCTCATCCACAGCAAATGTGGCAAGTGTATCTAAAGTGTGTTCTTCATGTCATTTGCTCTCTGTAGGCTTTATCTTCTGGACACCAGTTAACTCCTCATTTTAACTGACCAAAGTTTGACACATCCAGCATCACTGTCCCACAGTTTATTGGTGAATTATTGAGAGGATAGATAGATAGATAGATAGATAGATAGATAGATGGATAGATGGATAGATGGATGGATAGATGGATAGATGGATACTTTATTTATCCTGATGGGAAATTTGAACCTTCCAGCAGTCTCCACAAAAAAAAAAAATTTTATATATATATACAGTCAAGCCCGAAATTATTCATACCCCTGGCAAATTCTGACTTAAAGTTACTTTTATTCAACCAGCAAGTTTTTTTCTTGATTAGAAATGACACAGGTGTCTCCCAGAAGATAATAAAACAATGTATAGGAGGCATCATTTGTGGAAAAAAATATTTCTCAGCTTTTTTTTACATTTGAACAAAAAGTGGCATGCCCAAAATTATTCATTCATTATTTTAATCCATAATCCATTAATCTCACTTTACTATCCTCATCTTAAATCAATATCAAAAAAAGTATAACCTTTAGATGACGTTTAAACCTTATTAACAATAGCATATGTATAAAAAATAAAAAGTAAAATAAATATAGAGACTCATAATTGTTATGGCCGGTAGTGTCTGGCAGGATGGAACAGACTCAGCGTGAGGGTAGACGTCAACAGGGGTTTATTAACAGAAGAACATGGAACATGGAACCAAAGCACGACACTACTCACGGCACTTCAAACGAGGACTAGCAAATCATACTGACACAGACACCACTATAAATAGGGAATGCAATTACAGGGAACATTAGGAACAGGTGAACAGAGGAAGGAACACATTAGGATAAGGCAGGGCTAAAAGTGACACATGGCATACATAAACAAAAACAGACATGACAGGACAACCCCTACTGATGGCCCCCTAGTGGTCCTACGGGGAACTCCCAACCGTGACAGTACCCCCCCCCCCCACGGCGCGGCTCCCGAGGAGCAAGGAGCAAGGCGAGGCGAATAGGGGGGGAGCAAGGAGCAAGGCGAAGCAAGTGGGGGGAGCGAGGAACGAGGCAAGGCAAGTGGGGGGAGTGAGGAACAAGGCGAGGCAAGTGGGGGAGCAAAGGGCACGGCGGCAAGGCCAGAGGGTCCCAAGCGACGTCCACAGCCGAGCAGAAGAGCTGAATGACGTCCACAGCCGAGCAGAAGAGCCGAGCGATGTTCACTGATGAGCAGCAGGGCCAAAAAATGTCCACCGACAGGCAGCAGGGCTGACGACGTCCACCGACGAGCAGCAGAGCTGAGCGACGTCCCCCGTCGCGCAGTAGGACCGAGCGACGACCTCAGCCCGGCTGGGCCGAAAGCCCCCAAAGGG
>JAUCMX010000030.1:8995583-9008083 GCA_033459395.1 Hemibagrus guttatus | reverse complement strand
AAACACACACACACACACACACACACACACACACACTCACACACACAATCACAAACAAGCAGAAGTGTAAATTACACACACACACACACACACACACACACACTCGCAAACAAGCAGAAGTGTAAATTACACACACACAAACACACACACACACACACACACACACACACACAAACAAGCAGAACTGTAAATTAAAACACACACACACACACACACACACACACACACACACACAAACACACACACACTCTCACAAACAAGCAGAAGTGTAAATTACGCACACACACAAACAGAAAAGTAAATTACACACACACACACACACACACACACTCACAAACAAGCAGAAGTGTAAATTACACACACACACACACACACACACACACACACAAACAAGCAGAAGTGTAAATTACACACACACACACACACACACACTCACACACACACTCACAAACAAGCAGAAGTGTAAATTGCACACACACACACTCACACATACACAAACAAGCAGAAGTGTAAATTACACACACACACTCGCAAACAAGCAGAAGTGTAAATTAAAACACACACACACACACACACACACACACACACAAACAAGCAGAAGTGTAAATTACACACACACACACACACACACACACACACAAAACACACACAATCACAAACAAGCAAAAGTGTAAATTACACACACAAACAAACACACACACAAACAGAAAAGTAAATTACACACACCAACACTCACACACACACTCACAAACAAGCAGAAGTGTAAATTACACACAGAAAACACACACACACACACACACACACACACACACACACTGTGTGTGTTTGTGTGTGTGTGATGTTCTGGATGGTGTTATTTAGACTTTTATGAAAAAAATCCATCCACGTGAAACTCGCACTTCTCAGCTTACACATACAGATGGTTCTGGAGGAGCCATTGGAGGATGGCGTGAACATAGCCTCTAGGGAGAGAGAGATAATCAAAATTTGGTTCCCGGAGGATGTTGTTCAAGAGAGCATGGAACATCGCCAACACGTTGGTCAGGCCGAACAGCTCTACCAGGTACTCATAGTGGCCAGTGGGGGTGTTGAATGATGTCTTCCACTTGTCCCCCTCTCAGATGCGGACCAGGTGGTAGGTGTTCCTCAGGTCAAGCTTGATAAAGATAGTAGCTGCCTGGAGAAGATCAAAGGTAGTAGACATCAAAGGCAGCGGATAGTGATTCATGACCGTTGTAGCGTTGAGACCGTTGTAGTCAATGCCAGAGAGACTCATCCTTCTTCTCAACAAAGAAGAATCCAGGTCCAGCGGGTGATGAAGATGAACGGATGATGCCAGCGGCCAGGGCCTTTCGAATGTAAGTGGTCATAGCTTCCGTTTCGGGCTTAGTGAAGTGGTGCAGGCATCCATGCAGAGGCGAAGTCTCAGGAAGGAGATTAATGGCACAGTCATAAGGGCAATGAGTGGGGCAGAGAGAAGGCCTTGGCATTGCTAAATACGGGTCTGAGTTCCTGATACTCTGGCGGGACAGATCTGAGATCAGTGGAGGTGCTTGACTCTTGGGAAGGCATTGTCCGGGCCCCAGGTCTCAGGCAGCTGGTAGAGCAGGTATGTCTTCAGTCCAAAATGTGGCCGCTGGTGCAGTCCACACAGGGTTTGTGTCTGCATAGCCGGGGAGGCAAGGTAGAGCTGGACGGATGGGGTCGCCATGGCAATCTTGCTAATTGATGAGGCTGACAAGGGGACAGTAACTGCAATAAAATAGGCTTTAATAAGCACACAAGGGATGTATCACAGGCTGAGTTCCAGGACAGAAATACAAGGGCACAGTAGTGTAACAAATCCACAGGATAAGCGCAGGCTAAATAATCCACAGGTATAGCATAGCACAGAGAGCAGCATATAAAATACTCAGTATGGTGCAGGAGTGGAAAGAAAAATCCTGAAATGAAATGGAGAACAGACGGAAGTTGAAACGGGCAAGGAAACAGATGACAGAAATGGCGGGATGACTTACTGAGCACGCAACCCGAAAGTGTGAATCATGATGGCAGCTAACCCGGAAGTGAGCTCTGACAGAAGCTGATGTTTGCAGAAAAGTAAAACAGTAAAACAAATATTAAAATGTTAGCATTAGGCATTACTAGCATGTATGTGAAAAACAATCAAACAGTAACATTGGCTAAATGAGTGCTAAGTAAGTTAGTAAGGTTTCCACTATAAATCCAGGTTTTCACTTTTTAACTACTTTAACTTTAAAGACCTCAATTGTTTTTAATCACTTTCCCTTCAACTCCAGTCTGTTGTTAGCTTGCTAAGTACTAGAATTAGCATGTGAAGTCCAGCTGCAGCACAAATGTGTGAGAAGGTTTAATTTTGGAGAAAAAGCTTCAATTCTACACAATATGAAATATATTTTGTTTCAGAAGATTTGTTGCTTCATTTGAAATGTATTGCTTTCAGCTGCTCCCTGTTCGGGGTCCCCTTCCTGACACAACCCTCCCATTTTTCTGGGCTTGGGACCGGCACTGCATCCAGTGGCTGGGAGTCGAACCCGGGCCTTCCGCATGATAGGTGAGAAACCTACCACTGAGCCACCAATGCCCCTGTTGCTTCAATTGAAATAAAGGAGAGTAAATACAGAGCTGACTGAAACTCAGGCTTTTGGTGTGTACTGGTTAGCTAATTTGCTAATGCTCAGCCACGGCTTTATTGTGAGAGCTCGATCTCTGTGTAGCTTCAATCGGTTAGAAGTTTCAGAGAAAATGAATTGAGTTTATTAGAGATCAATGTTGGAGGTTAAGAAGCTCAGAAGTAAATCTGTCTCAGCTGTGACCAGAAAACAGCCGAGAAAATAAAGGAGCAAAGAGACAGAAACACGACACAGTCCTGGTCCTCAACCACTGAGAGCTATTGGGAAAGGCTTTGTGTCTTTATTCCAGTTATTAATAGATGAGGAACAGCTGAAAGCCATCACCTTGTGTGTGTGTGTGTGTCATTTTCCTTCTCCATCTATGTCAGAAATATTAAACATCATATTTTTTTTAAATATTTAAAAACAGACAGAAACGAGTATTACAGCTCTGTCCTGTGAGACATGCAATCTGTTGATGTTGAATTATTAGCCATGTGTTCAATGATCCTGGTGCTAATGTGTTAATTAGAGCTGTGTTCGTGTTATTCCTGTTAGCGACTGTTGCCGTGATGATGTCACAGGAGGACATTATTACTGCTAGAGCAGAAATCCTGAAGTTTAATAGGAGAAAAGAGCAGTCAGGTCTCCCTGTAAACCTTAAAAACAAAACTTCTTTTTTGCTCTTCATCTCTCCCTATCTTTCTCTCTTTTCTTCCAAATGCTTTCCTCTTCTTTTACACCTCCACCTTATCCTACTCTTTCTCTCTTTTTTTCCTCTCCACTTCTCTGATCAGATCTTTCTCAGTCTAATGGTGATGATGGAAGACAGAAGAAGAGCACAAACAGGCAAGAGGTGTAATTTTAGGTGGAAGATACTTGAGATGATCTTCAAAGCGGCTGAATTTTGATCAAAGACTTGTGCATTTTTGGTGCTGTAGCCAGGCAACAATCTGACGAGAGGAAAAAAGCAGCTGAATGAAACCTAAACGCCTCCAGCTTCGTTCTGTAGCCTTTTAGTCAGGGAGAATCTGAATGAAACCCTTAGAACCAGAGCAGACAAGAGCCCCTTCAGACAGACAGAGAGAGATGGGGGGGGGAGTGTAGTATTCTGGATGATTAGAGTTTCTCTCTGGAGAAAAACTTTTTTTTTAAATAAAATATACTTCTTTTATTCTGCAGTCTAAATAGAGGCCGATCTTTTAAATCTCAACTTCACCATCTTGTGTTCAAGAGAGGAACAGCATGAAGGGGTTCGCTCAGTACAGTCTGAAATCCCAGAGACAGCACCCCTTCCCCTGAGACTCCACCCTCATCCACCTACAAGTGAAATTTGATTCATTCAGTCACAAATATTAAAAACACAACACTTAATTAATTGTCTTTATAAGAAACTGTAATCCTTCACATGCTTATAGAAACACCAGTGCAAATGAAAACCCTGATCAGTCATTTCATTAAGTGGTCATTGGTCCAGAGGTCTGGGGATGGCTGTGTTCCAAATCACACCACTATGTTCATTCATTCATTCATTGTCTACCGCTTATCCTAACTATTCTCGGGTCACGGGGATCTCAGGCGTCATTGGGCATCAAGGCAGGATACACCCTGGATGGAGTGCCAACCCATCTCAGGGCACACACACACTCATGTAATCATACACTACAGACAATTTAGAGATGCCAATCAACCTACCATGCATGTCTTTGGATTGGGGGAGGAAACCGGACTACCCAGAGGAAACCCCCGGGGCACGGTAAGAACATACACACACACACACACACTATTCCGAACTCAACACATACATGTCTATATCTCCACCCATATTATAACAGCTGACATGCTGATTTGCAGAAGAAAATCCCACAGAAACATTTTATTTGGAGTTAATCAGAATCATTTCACTGATGCAGCTGATGATAATTACTTTTGTACATGAGATTGAATGTGATTGGTTTATTCTAAACACAGACACACACCCAATTATAAAGCTGTACATACTTACACAACCAGGCTATTGTAAAAAATATAACTAAACTTTTCATTAAAATAATGTTCTTAATTGTTAATAATTTGTAAACCTCACTTCTGTAAGTGGCTGTGGATAATAAAATATTACCACATTACAAAGAATGAATATTGTGTGTGTGTGTTTTAGATGTTTTAGTGCTTTGGTGCTCAGGAGCGATCTCTCTATAATGTGTAATCTTGTTGAGATGAAACACTTTTCTATAAGATCATTTGTGATACAATTTCTACTTGTTACTGACCATAAAACACCACATACATCTTACTCTGGATCACACAACCTCACTTTTGATCGATAGCCAAGTAAACTGAACCCAGCGTATACAGGCTGAGTGAATGTGGTGTGGACTCTGTGGAGGAGCTTCATGGTGTGAGAGACGCTGTAGAAGGACAGAGTTCCTGCACTGTGATCCACATACACTCCTATTCTGGAGGATGATGGAACTCTGAGATCAGTCTTAATGTTGTTGTGATGGAAAGAGAGAGAAGAAGAACACACCAGACTCCAGGACTGATTGTTGAGTACAAACACACACTCATTACCCCATCCTTCCCTGCTGATGTCTTTATATGAGACTGATATGTAAACACCAACATGACCACTCCACTCCACCTCCCAGTAACAACGTCCACACACACTCTCCTTACACAACACCTGCCACAAGTAACCAAATCTCTCTGGATGATCAGAGTACTTCTGCTTTCTCTCACTGACTCTCACCACTCTGTTCTTCTCAGTCAGAATGAGGTTACAATGTGTGGTGTTGGTATCCAGAGTCAGATAACAGAAATCTAAAATAAAAGAGAAAAACAAACTGAACAATGTCAACATGTTGAGTTTAATTCACACAATACTCTATATTCATGTGAAGAGTGTATGTTTGTGTGTGTGCAGTTCACACATGTGTAATTACATGTCATTATGTTGGGCTTTTCACACTGTGCTTAACCCTGGGTTATCGTTGTTCTTAACACCGCTTTTCAACCCGGGTAACGAAACCCTGCTCTGGAACAGGGCACCGGAACACCGCATTTGAGGTGTTAACCCCACATTGTGGTGCTAAGTTTGTTCAGTGTGATACGAAGCGGTGTTTGCTTGTTGCTGCTGGACACTTAGCAACAGACAGCCAATCAGAAATTGAGCAGCGAGGCTCATGTCACATCAGTAACAGGAAATGCGTAACATGTAAACAGCAGCCGGTGAGAGAAAAGTAAGAAATGTCAAAAGACAGAAAGCGTGTGAAGTGGAGTAATAAGGAGAAGGCTTTATTCTCACAGTTATGGTCAGAAAAGTCTGTTCAAGACAAATTGGACGACAAGGTCAGAAATTACAGAGTATTTAAGTAACTGACTGACAAATTAGCTGTACTCCACATTGTTTGCTAGGCACCACAATGTAATTAGGTCTCTCCGTTCTGCATCAATAGCATCTTGTAGAGAAGTGTTGACTTTCGTAATGTGGTCTCTCAAAGCATTTACTAAATACATAAAAGTTGTTTCTGTCATTCGAAAGTGCAGTAAACGTGCTGCTTGCAATGAAACACCACCAGTGATGACTTCTGGGAGCGACCCATAATTTCCGAGATGAGGATGCGACTGTAAACAATGACGTGTTATGTCCAGAGCCATAAGATTTCTTTGTTGTGTTTTCTTTCCCTCTTTCTCTGTCTCTCTCTCTCTCTCCCCACAGAACCAGTGTCCCCACCTGATGTGGATAATTAGAGCTCTGCTGTGATTGGTTGATGGAAGAGGAGGGAGAGTACTGTATATAAACTGCAACTACCCTCAGACCAGGAGTTGGTTTTGGCTCGAGGGCGTGTGGCGGCTGAGGACTTGTCTTTAGAAGCCCCAGTTTGGTGATTTGGCGTATTTGGTCCCTCAACTGTGTTGAGACTGTTCAAGTAGTGTTTTTGTAACGGTGGTCCGCCGGAGGCGGTAGCAGCCGGATCCATGCGCAGGGCTGGAGAAGGGGGAGGAGGAGAGAATGGTAGTCGAGGGCAGGCAGAGAGTTCGTAACCATGAGAGCAAAACAACTGACAGAATAATCCGAAGGGCAGAGACAACAGGGAAGTCAGCAAACAGTCCAGAGTCAGAAAACCAGAAGCAGGGATATCATAGGCAAGGCAAAAGACAAAAACAAGCAACGGTACAGGAAATCCACAAAAGTCAATCCGAATAATGCACGAGGCAAATGCTTGGTAACTCCACATGAAAGATACTTCGCACGAACCGGAAGTGCGCTCCGTATTTATGCCCAAGCTGCAACACGGAAGCGCCTCAAAAGACGGGCGAGGGCTCCCTCCCGTGGCCAGATCTTGGGCGAGGTGTGACAGAGCCCCCCCCCCAGGTACACCTCCCGGTGTTCTACGCCGAGGACGCCCCCTCGGTCATGGAGTGGGTTTGTTCGGGAGATTGCGGTGGAAGTCCGCAGACGAGCGCTCCTTGGGCCCGTACCCCTCCCAGTTCTCTAGATACTGGATCCGCGACCTAACTCGCCTGGAGTCCAGAAGAGCATGCACCTGGTAGGCCGGGGACCCCTCAATGTCCAGGGGAGGGGGCGGCTCAACGCAGTCCGTCTCCCCAATGCCCGGAGGGTGCACTGCCTTGAGAAGGGATACGTGGAAGATGGGGCAGATGTGGTATGACGCCGGGAGCCAGAGCCGGTAAGACACCGGATTGACCTGAGAAATAATCTCAAACGGCCCCACGAACTTGGGGCTGAGCTTGCGGCAGGGCAGGTTAAGTCTCAGGTTCCGAGTGGACAGCCAGACCCTCTGGCCCACCCGATAGGGGGGGTGAGGATGGCGGCGCCGGTTGGCTTGAATCCTCTGCCTCCTGACAGCCCTTTGAAGGCGCACATGGGCTCGCTCCCAAACCTCCTGCCTCAGGCAGGACCACTCCTCCATGGCCGGGACATCGGAGGGCTCTCCAGACCAGGGGAACAGAGGAGGCTGGTACCCCAGCACACACTGGAAGGGCGTCAGACCCGTAGAGGAATGAGTAAGGGAGTTCTGCGCATACTCTGCCCAGGGAAGGAACTCACTCCAGCGCTGCTGCTCCCTGCTGCAGTAGGATCTGAGGAACCTGCCAATCTCCTGATTAAGCCACTCAGCCTGACCATTGGACTGGGGATGATAGCCGGAGCTCAGGCTAACGCCGATGCCCAACTGTACACACAATGCCCCTCACACACAGAAGGTAAAATGAGGTCCCTGGTCCGACACAATGTCCTCGGGCAGGCCGAAGTTCCGGAACACATGCTGGAACATAGCTTCTGCATGGCTGTGAATGATCCCTTGAGGGGGATCAGCTTACACCCCTTCGAGAACCGGTCCACCACGACCATCACCGTAGTAAATCCTCCCGAGTCGGGTAAGTTGGTTAGAAAATCCACAGACAGGTGGGACCACGGGCGTCGAGGAGTCGGAAGAGGCTCCAGCAACCCCTTCGGAAGCTGGCGGCTGGCCCAAGACTGTGCGCACGTCGGGCATGCCTGAACATACCTCTCCACATCCGTCCCCAGTGATGGCCACCAGAACCTGCGAGGAGCGAGTTGGATCGACCAGTGGATCCCTGGGTGGCCGGAGCTGGGGGCCTCATGCAACCATTGCATCACTTGTTGGCAGAACTGAAGCGGCACGAAGACCTTGGTAGCAGGGCAGCCAGCAGGGGGCGGCTCGTCGGTGTGGGCCCATCGAATCTCCTCCATGAGGCTCCACTGGACCGGCGCCAGGATGGCGGCACACGGGAAGGCACATGGGTGAAGCTTCCCTGGTTCGCCGTGTCGCTGGGAGAGCATGGCCCCAATACCACTGCTAGAAGCATCCGCCTCCAACACAAAGGGGAGGTCAGGATCAGGGTGACACAGAATGGGGGCCGTGGTGACGCAATCCTTGAGTTGCTGGAAGGCTGCCTGGGCCCGGTCCAACCAGGCCAATCTCTTGGGTTTCCCTTTAAGTAAAGAGGTCAAAGGTCCCACCACGGAGCTGTAATTGCGGATGAAACGCCGATAGAAGGTAGCGAACCCCAGGAAGCGCTGAAGCTCCTTCACAGTGGTGGGACTGGGCCACTCAGTGACCGCCTGTACCTTGGTGACATCCATCTCAACACCCTGCTGCATGATCACATATCCCAAGAACGTCATCGTGGTTTGATGGAACTCACATTTCTCGGGCTTAACAAAGAGATGATGCCGCTGTAGTCTGGAGAGAACCTCCCGGACATGATGCACGTGCTCCTCCAAGGAGGTAGAGTACACCAGAATGTCGTCGATGTACGCGATCACCCATTTCCCCAGGATGTCCTTGAACACCCCATTGATGAAGGACTGGAAGACCGCTGGGGCATTGGTGAGGCCGAAGGGCATCACGAGGTACTCATAATGACCATGGGAAGTATGAAAAGCAGTCTTCCACTCGTTCCCCTTGCGGATGCGGACCAGATTATAGGCACTACGTAAGTCCAACTTTGTAAAAATACTTCGCCCCCCTCAGCTGCTCCAGAGCTGCAGGTACCAAGAGCAAAGGGTAGGGATAACGAACGGTGATAGCGTTAAGTCCCCGATAGTCTATGCACGTGCGAAGGCCCCCGTCCTTCTTTCCCACAAAGAAAAACCCCGCCGCAGCCGGGGACGTGGAAGGTCGAATGTGGCCAACAGCCAGATCCTCCTCGATGTATTCCTCCATGGCTTTAGCTTCAGGCAGAGAAAGGGGGTAAACCCACCCCCTAGGAGGGGAGGCATTCGGCAGCAGGTCAATGGCGCGGTCCCAGGCTTGGTGCGACGGCAGGCGAGCGGCCCTCTCCTCACTGAACACCTCCCGGAAGTCCTCATAGACGTGAGGAATGCAGCCGGAGGCCAAGAAGGCCGAATCCTCCACCAAAGAAGCCCTGCATGGCCTAGACGCTGGCTCGAGGAGACACTCCTTGAGGCATGCAGCTGACCAACGAATCAGCTCCCCTGTGTGCCAGGAGATTTGGGGGTCATGATGCCGCAACCACGGGAAGCCCAGGATCATGGGGTTAGCAGGAGAGGAGGTGACATAAAAAGCCAGACGTTCTCGATGAAACAGGCCCACCTGGAACTCCAGCAGTTCGGTCTGACAAGTGAGATAGCCCCCAGCACTGGGCTGACTGTCAATGGCCGTTATCCTGAGAGATGGTACACAGGGGATGGTAGGGATTCCGAGCTCCTCCAACAAGGCCCTGTCAATCAGGTTAATGGCAGCTCCAGAGTCTATCAGGGCTGAGACAGGAACACAACGATCAGAGAGACACAGCGACACCGGTACCGTAAGGCTAAAGAACAACAAGTTCTCACCCACCTGAGCTGACGAGGGCCTCTCAGGGCACCGGTGAATCTGGTGTCCCGAGGCCCCGCAGTAGTAGCACAGCCTCATCTGGCCTCGTCACCGGTGCTCCTGTTCCATCAACTGAGACATCCCAAGCTGCATGGGTTTGGGGACCTCCTCCCTAGGCCTAGGGTAATCTGGATGCACATGAGAACGGGCCGAGACAGGTGGATGTGCCCCCGCCTGATGCTGGCACAGCAGGTTGTCCGTGGCCACGAACTGCGTCAGTGAGGTGGTATCCTCTTGACCCCTGGCGTAACTCCATCAGCTGGAGAGAGATGTCCTTGCCCCCCACGGGATACTCGAAAACCTCCCGAATCATTCCCGCGAAGTAAGTAAAGGACGAATGGATCTGAGGGTCTGCGTCCCACACTGCAGAGGCACAATCCAAGGCCTTTCCCATCAGCAGCGACAACAGAAACGCACAACGAGTCCCTTCCTCGTGATAAACCCCCGGTTGATGCAAAAAACCTTACACTGACTTAAAAAGCCGCGGCGGCGATCGGCAGAACCATCATATTTTTCATGCATCGCTAGTCGGGGTGACTCACCGTGCGCTGCTGGTGGATCACGTGAGGGTGCGGCAGTGCTCGCACTGCGGAGTTGGCTCTGAAGCGCCTCCACCTGATCTTGATAGGAGCGGATTAGCGCTCCTTGCCGTACGATAATCTCTCGCAGATCCTCTGGATCCGTAGAAGGTGAAGTATTCTGTAACGGTGGTCCGCCAGAGGCGGTAGCAGCCGGATCCATGCGCAGGGCTGGAGAAGGGGAAGGAGGAGAGAATCGTAGTCGAGGGCAGGCAGAGAGTTCGTAACCGTGAGAGCAAAACAACAGGCAGAATAATCCGAAGGGCAGAGACAACAGGGAAGTCAGCAAACAGTCCAGAGTCAGAAAACCAGAAACAGGGATATTATAGGCAAAGAAAAAGACAAGGCAAATGCCCTTTTGTCTGTTTGATTACATCTTTGATTGAGACTAGGTGAAGCAAAGTGAGTGTTAACTTCAGCTGTCCATTATAAATATTGAGTTTCAATCTATGCCTTTCTTCTGTTTTTAGGTTAAATAGGGAGGTTGGTGCCATTTATGTTTTGTATTACTTTTCTCCTGGCTATGTTAGTTCAGGGAGTTTAATTTGTTGTACTTTGGTTTCTTTCTTTTTGAGTTTAGTTAGTTGAATGGTCAAAAGTTAGCTTTCTTATGTTTGTTATTTTGGCCTTGCCCCCTCCTGAAGTTAATGCCCTTTTTATTTGTTTTTATTATTTTATTTGTTATTTGTTTATATTCTTGTAAATAAAAGCTTCTCTTTTGCTATGATTGGTTGTTTGGCTTATTTTAGCCTTTTCTTGGTCTGGGTTCTGGCGTTTTCTCGGCTGTTGCACATTGTCTCCCCACCAACCATTTATTTCTGTTGTGGTCTCCCCTAGACTAATTTAGGCCGTAACAGATGCTACTCTACAAGTAAACACTAGTCTCTCCACACTTAAAAGAAATTCAAAGAAATATTCACATACTTTGCTCCTTGTTTTCTTTCTTTTGTACTTTTGTCTTTGTGCATCTCATGAGGCTTAAAACGGTTAAAGATCTACTCAGTGACATTTTTTTTAATAACCAACAAGGCGCTGGAAAATCTGTGTAAACAGGTTGCCTGATGTTCATCCAATCACTCAGCACACAGCACACAGTTCAAACTGTAAAGGGATTTCAGTCTGAAGTTTTGGAGATCTGCAGGATGCACAAAATTTTTCCTGAAAAGATGATACACCAGAAGCCTGGGTTAGGGTTAGGGTTAGGGTCCACCACGACCATCACCGTAGTAAATCCTCCTGAGTCGGGTAAGTTGGTTAGAAAATCCACAGACAGGTGGGACCAGGGGCGTCGGGGAGTCGGAAGAGGCTCCAGTAACCCCTCCGGAAGCTGGCGGCTGGCCCAAGACTGCGCATACATCGGGCATGCCTAAACATACCTCTCCACATCCGTCCCCAGTGATGGCCACCAGAACCTGCAACGAGCGAGTTGGACCAACCGGCGGATCCCTGGGTGGCCGGAGCTGGGGGCCTCATGCACCCATTGCATCACCTGTCGGTGGAAATGAAGCGGCACAAAGACCTTGGTAACAGGGCAGACAGCAAGGGGCGGCTGTCCTGGAACACCCCGTTGATGAGGGACTGGAACACCGCCGGCGCGTTGGTGAGGCCGAAGGGCATCACGAGGTACTCATAATGACCATGGGTGGTATGAAAAGCGGTCTTCCACTCGTCCCCATCGCAGATGCGGACCAGATTATAGGCACTATGTAAGTCCAACTTTGTAAAAAAACTTCGTCCCCCTCAGCTGCTCCAGAGCCGCAGGTACCAAGGGCAAAGGGTAGGGATAACGAACGGCAATAGCATTAAGTCCCCGGTAGTCTATGCACGGGCGAAGGCCCCCGTCCTTCTTTCCCACAGTTAGTTGAATGGTCAAAAGTTAGCTTCCTTATGTTTGTTATTTTGGC
>JAUCMX010000030.1:8966663-8995083 GCA_033459395.1 Hemibagrus guttatus | reverse complement strand
GGCACCACAATGTAATTACGTCTCTCCGTTCTGCATTAATAGCATCTTGTAGAGAAGTGTTGACTTTCGTAATGTTGTCTTTCAAAGCATTTACTAAATACATAAAAGTTGTTTCTGTCATTCGAAAGTGCCGTATCCAGTCACTGTTAGTAAATGTGCTGCTTGCAATGAAACACCACCAGTGATGACTTCTGGGAGCAACCCATAATTTCCGAGATGAGGATGCGACCGTAAACAATGACGTGTTACGTCCAGAGCCGTAAGATTTCTTTGTTTTTTTTCCCTCTTTCTCTGTCTCTCTCTCTCTCCCCGCGTAACCAGTGTCCCCACCTGATGTGGGTAATTAGAGCTCTGCTGTGATTGGTTGATGGAAGAGGAGAGAGAGTACTGTATATAAACTGCAGCTAGCCTCAAACCAGGAGTTGGTGTGTGGCTGGAGGGTGTGTGGCGGCTGAGGACTTGTCTTTAGAAGCCCCAGTTTGGTGATTTGGTGTATTTGGTCCCTCAGCCGTGTTGAGACTGTTCAAGTAGTGATTTTGCCCTTTTGTCTGTTTGATTACATCTTTGATTGAGACTAAGTGAAGCAAAGTGAGTGTTAACTTCAGTTGTCCATTATTAAATTTGAGTTTTAATCTATGACTTTCTTCTGTTTTTAGGTTAAATAAGGAGGTGGGTGCCATTTATGTTTTGTATTACTTTTCTTCTGGTTATGTTAGTTCAGGGAGTTAGTTTAATTTGTTGTACTTTGGTTTCTTTCTTTTTGAGTTTAGTTAGTTGAATGGTCAAAAGTTAGCTTTCTTATGTTTGTTATTTTAGCCTTGCCCCCTCCTGAAGTTAATGCCCTTTTTGTTATTTGTTTATATTCTTGTAAATAAAAGCTTCTCTTTTGCTATGATTGGTTGTTTGGCTTATTGTAGCCTTTTCTGGGTCTGGGTTCTGGCGTTTTCTCTGCTGTTGCACATTGTCTCCCCACCAACCATTTATTTCTGTTGTGGTCTCTCCTAGACTAATTTAGGCTGTAACAGATGCTACTGTACAAGTAAACACTAGTCTCTCCACACTTAAAAGAAATTCAAAGAAATATTCACATACTTTGCTCCTTGTTTTCTTTCTTTTGTACTTTTGCCTTTGTGCATCTCATGAGGCTTAAAATGGTTAAAGATCTACTCAGTGATATTTTTTTAATAACCAGCAAGGCGCTGGAAAATCCGTGTAAACAGGTTGCCTGCTGTTCATCCAATCACTGACAGTGACACCGCAAATATGCAAATAAGAATGTTAACCCGGGGTTTAGGAACGTACAGTGTGAAACGTCTGTTAATGAATACCCAGGGTTAACAGTTAACCCCAGGTTTAATATGAGCAGTGTGAAACGTGATTACAGATAACCCAGGATTCCATTTATCTGCGGTTTAGGATGACCCAGGGTCAGTGTTAATTTCATTAACAAAGACGATTGTTACAGGAGGTAGGCCCTGTGTTGGGCCACTAGGGGGAATTTCCGGCAGGGGTTGTGTGACGTCATGTTTTGTCATTGCTTGTCATGTCATGTGCTTTGTTTTAGCCCCACCTGTTCCCATTGTTCTCCAATTGATGTTCACCTGTTCCTAATGATTGTCATAATTATGTTTTGTATTTATAGTGGCCTTTTGCCAGGGTTCGTCGTTGTGTCGTTGTTGTGTAGCGTCTTCGTGTGGTGTCAGTCTCGTGCTTATGTTTGTTTGTTTTCAGTTAATAAACCCCTGTCTTTTGTCTATCTGCGTGCTGGGTCTGTTACTTCATGCCATGGACACTGGAAAACGTGACAGATCGACCAGCCTTCACCGAACAGACCCAGCGCGATGGTGAGCGAGGAGATTTTTTCCGGTCATAATGTTTTGCCGGGTTGCGGATCATGTTCCCGGCCCGGATTTTGGGATTTTTGTGGGATTTTTTGTTGATTCCGGCCCATGCCCCGTTTATGTTCCCATGGGGAATGCCGTCCCACGATGTGGTGTTCCGTGGGAAACGCTTCCCCGATCTGGGAGAATGGAGGAGGGTTCCGGGCAGGACTTTTAGGACTTTTGGGGGATTTTTGTTGCTTCGGCCCCGGCTCTGCCCATGTTCCGGTGGGGAGCGTGGTCCCACGATGTGGATTTCCGTGGGAGGCGTTTCCCCACTCCTAGTTAACGGAGGGGGGTTTTTAATCAGGATTTTGGTTTTTAGCTGGGAATTTTTTGGGTTGGGTTTTTTTTTTTTGATTCCAGGTTCGGCGAGGGACCTTGCTCCAATCTGGGGTGGCAAGGGAGCCCATGTGGATGTAGCTGTCTCCCACCCGCCCACCCCTTGGGGAGTTTCTGACTTTGGCGGGACAGAGTTTGTCACTCGGCGCCGTTGTTCGGCATTGGACGTCGCTTGGCACTGGTTCCTGTCCAGGACCTGCGGATTGCCCAGACTGATGGGGAGGGTCATGTTTTGGCGCGTCGGGAGCTGCGCCTTTGAGAGGGGGGAGATGTTACGGGAGGTAGGCCCTGTGTTGGGCCACTAGGGGGAGTTTCCGGCAGGGGTTGTGTGACATCATGTTTTGTCATTGCTTGTCATGTCATGTCGCTGTCATGTCATGTCGCCATGAAGGTACTCCAGGTTGTGATGATCAGTGAGGACCTGGAACGGGTGACAGGCTCCCTCCAGCCAGTGTCGCCACTCCTCCAGCGCTGCCTTAATCGAGAGCAACTCCTGGTTGCCCACATCGTAATTGGCCTCCGCGGCCGTCAGTTTCCTTGAATAAAACGCACATGGGTGAAGCTTCCCAGGTTCACCATGACGCTGGGAAAGCACAGCCCCGAGCCCGCTGCTGGAGGCGTCTACCTCCACCATGAACGGTAGGTCAGGGTCAGGGTGCCGCAAAATGGGGGCCGTGATGAAGCAGTCCTTAAGCTGCTGGAAGGGCACCCGGGCCTGGTCTATCCAGGCCAATCTCTTGGGCTTCCCCCTCAGTAATGATGTCAATGGACCTGCTACAGAGCTGTAGTTGCTTATGAAACGCCTGTAAAAGTTTGCGAAGCCCAGGAAATGCTGCAGTTCCCGCACCGTAGTAGGGCTAGACCACTCGGTGACTACCTGGACCTTGACCGCATCCATCTCTACCCCCTGTCGTGAGATCACATAGCCCAGGAACGTCACCGTGGTCCGATGGAACTCGCACTTCTCCGGTTTTACGTGTAGGTGGTGCCGCTGCAGTCTGGAGAGCACCTCCCGGACATGACACACATGTTCCTCCATGGAGGTAGAGTACACCAGAATATCATCGATGTATGCAATGACCCATTTTCCCAGTAGGTCTTGAAACACCCCATTGATGAGGGCTTGAAATACCGCTGGGGCGTTGGTGAGGCCGAAGGGCATCACCCGGTACTCATAGTGGCCGTGAGTCATGTGAAACGCGGTCTTCCACTCGTCCCCCTTGCGGATACGAACCAGGTTGTAGGCGCTCCTGAGGTCCAACTTGGTAAAGAACCTCGCCCCCCTCAGCTGCTCCAGCGCTGCAGGTACCAGGGGCAGGGGATGGGGTACCGAACAGTGATGGCGTTCAGTCCCCGATAGTCTATACATGGCCGAAGACCTCCATCCTTCTTGCCTACGAAGAAGAACCCCGCCGCCGCCGGGAACGTGGAGGGCCGAATGTGACCCGCCACCAAAGCTGCCTCTATGTAGTCCTCCATAGCCTTGGCCTCCGGTAGCAAAAGGGGGTAAACCCGCCCCCTCGGGGGAGAGGCGTTCGGCAGCAGATCTATGGCACAGTCCCAGGCCTGGTGCGACGGCAGGCGGGCCGCCCTCTCCTCACTGAATACCTCCTGGAAGTCCGCATAAGCTTGAGGAATGGGGCCGTGTGCTGAGGGAATCGTCTCCTTCATGCAGGAAGTCCTGCAGGGCCTAGACACCCGCTCATGAAGACACTCTTTGAGGCAGGTAGGTGACCAGCATACCAGCTCCCCCGAGCGCCAGGAGATTTGGGGGTCATGGCACCGTAGCCACGGGAAGCCCAGTATCACGGGGTTAGCCGGTGATGAGGTGACATAAAACGCCAAATGCTCATGATGGAAAAGGCCCACCTGGAATTCCAGCAGTTCGGTCTGGCACATAAGATAGCCCCCCCCAATGGGCCGACTGTCGATGGCCGTTATTTTGAGTGATGGTATGCAGAGGAAGGTGGGGATCCCGTCAATCAGATTGACGGCTGCTCCGGAGTCAATCAGTGCTGGGACAGGGACACAGCGGTCAGAAAAACACAGTGACACCGGAACCGTCAGGCTAAAGAATAGCGAACTGTCACCCACCTGTGCCGATGAAGACCTCACCGAAGACTCAGGTGTCCGGAGGCCCTGCAGTTGTAACACAGCCTCATCTGGCCATGTTGCCGGTGCACCCACTCAGCCAACCTCGACCTTCCCAGCTGCATAGGTTCAGGAACCTCCTCCCTAAGACTAGGGTAATCCGTACGTATTCGGGGCCGGGCCGCGGCTGAGGGCTGTGTCCCCGCCTGATGCTGGCGCAGCAGATTGTCCAGGCGGATGGCTATAGCCACGAACTGCATCAGCGAGGTGGCCTCCACGTGACATGCCAGCTCCGTCTGGAGAGCGGGGTTCAGTCCTGCGCGGAACACCACCCACAGTGCCGACTGAGCCTCCAGGGTGCAGAACTTGACGGCATAATCTGCCATGGAGCCGGAGCCCTGGCGTAACTCCATCAGCTGAATGGAGATGTCCTTGCCCCCCACGTGGTATTTGAAGACCTCCCGGATCATCCTCGCGAAGTAAGAGAAGGACGACTGAATTTGAGGGTCGGCATCCCATACGGCCGAAGCCCACTCCAAGGCCCTATTCATCAATAGCGACAATAAGAACGCACACCGAGTCCCGTCCGATAAATCCCCGGCTGGTGCGAAAAAAACACCTCTCACTGCCGTAAAAAGCCCCGACAGTGGTCGGCAGAACCATCAAATTTTTCAAGCATGGCTAGCCGGGGTGACTCACCACGTGCTGCTGGTGAATGAGCAGTAATCGGAGTCGGGGGCAAGCAGAGAGTTTGGTAACGTGAGGGCAATGATCCAAACAATATAATCCAAAGGGGTGAAGCAAACGCGGAAGTCAGTAAACAGTCCAGGGTTGATAAGCCAACAACAGTAATATCCGAGGGAAGACACAAAGAACCAACGGGTAACAGTCCAGGTAATACACGGTGAGCAGTCCGGAAAAAGCACGAGGCAAACGCTTGGTATTTCCTCATGAGAAGATACTTCGCATGGAACAGGAACTGCGCTCCATATTTAAGCCCAGCCAGAAACACTGAAGCGCTCTCAAAATACAGGCGAGAGCTCCCTCTCGTGGGCAGCTCTCGGGTGGGTCATGACAAAATCAAAAATGGCTGTCAAAATTAACACTGCCCAGGGTTAACAATTCAAGTGTGAAAAGCCCTTGTGTGTAATTTACATATATGTTTGTGTTTGTTTTTGTGCTTGTGTAACATACAGTTAACATTTGTGTGTACACATAAAATAGTATTTAATGTGCACGTATATGATTGCAATTTACATGAGTGTTTGTGTAATTAACATATATGTTTGTGTGTCTAACATGCACTTGTCTTTGTGTCATTAACATGTTTTTGTCTGTGTGTAACATACAGTCATCTGTGTTTGTCTGTATTTGTCTGTGTTTGTCTGTGTGTGTGTGTGTGTGTGTGTGTGTGTGTGTGTGCATGTTAGACATACATTTCAGAAAGTCTTCTCTGCTCTGTGGCTCTGGTGGTGAAATGATGTGAACTGCTGCAGCTGTGGAGAGAAAAATGGAAATGAAGACAAAAAGCATCATCAGGTTGTGTAAAAGATGGAAACAGGTGAAAGTGATACAGTCAGTTTATTCATTTGAAATCAGTATTTTACTTCAAAGTGTCAGGTGAACAAACTGGCTGCAGAAAAGTAAGCAGGAGCATCGCTAAGAAATAACACTTCACAGAGCGAGTAAAGACGTCCATCATTGTGTTTCTCCAGCAGGAGCAGCTCCTCTTACCATGTGGAGGGATTTTGTTGAATTCCTCCTCACAGAATTCCTCCAGTCTCTTCTTCAGATCTGAGAGAGAATTCCTCACTCCATCAAATAACAGATGTTGAGGGACAGTGATGCTGGATGTGTCAAAATTTGGTCTGTTTAATAGAGGAGACCGACGTCCAGAAGCTAAAGCCTACAGAGAACAAATGAAATGAAAGACACACTTGTGATGTCACATAGGGACATTTATTACTGCTTTAATGAGAGGTGTTTTAGAGAGTGTGTGAGGAACAGCTGGCTCTGTAGATCAGACAGTGAGTGTTACCTGGAGGAAATGGACGTGATCGTGTGTGTGTGAAAGCTCCTCCAGATCAGTGAGTCTCCTCTGAAGATCAGCAATCTCCTGCTCCAGTTGCTCCAGGAGTCGTTCAGCTCGACTCAGTTCAGTCTTCTCCTGAGCTCTGATCAGCTCCGTCACCTCCGAGCGCTTTTTCTCCATGGAGCTGATCAGCTCAGTAAAGATCCTCTCACTGTCCTCTACTGCTGTCTGTGCACTGAGCTGTTAGGACACGCACACACACACACACACACACACACACACACACACACACACACACACACACGCACACACGCACACACACACACACGCACACACACACGCACACACACACACATACACACGCACACACACACACACACACACATACACACGCACACACACACACACACACATACACACACACACACGCACACACACACACACACACACACGCACACACACACACACACACACACACACACACACATACACACGCACACACACATACACACACACACACACACACGCACACACACACACACACACACATACACACACACACACACACACACACATACACACGCACACACACACATTCTCTCTCTTACTGGGACTGTAAATGACTGGTTGTCCATTTGTGTAATTTCCACAGGATGATGTTCATTGAGGCAGGACACTAAAGACACAGGGATGATGGTAGTAGTTTCGAATCATGCTAGAAATATGGAGCTACTCAAGTATGTCAGTGAAGAAATAAGCCAGCTGTTGCACATGCCCTGAACACTCAGCCAGGAATATTGTCTGGTCCAACAGCCTTCTGTGGGTTAACTCTGCATAGTTTTCCTCACATCAGCTGTGGTAAAACAAAGCACCCGGTCATTTAGAGGAAGGATGGTCTTACCACATCATTCTGTGCCTCAAACCAAATGTAGTTCAGCACATATGGAAGGGAGTAATCAATTCACAATTAGATGAAGCTATCCAGGAGTTGGTGATGGCCTGGATGCCCTGCCACATGCTTTGGTTGTCACTGCTGTTCTGGAAGTGGATTCTTTAAGAATGTGCATACTTTGCCTTTCTGATGGTTGTTGAAAATTTCCTTGAAGAATTGCTTAAATCAAATTCTAATCAAGTCATAATTCTATGTTTAGCCTAATTATAACTACAGAAATTAATCATTAAATCCTACTTTATTATTATTATTACTTTACTCTAATTTACTTTAGTCAGTTAAAATAGTAGTCTTTAAATAAGATCAAATCTTACTTAAAATCTTAAATTTACTATTTACTCAAATCATTTAAGCATTTAATAATAATAATTAGATTGATATCTACGTTAAGCAGTAATCATCTAATAATCATAACAGACAAGTTACTCAGATTAAGCACTGATTATTTTAAATCTTTATTATCCTTACTTTATTATCCTCATCTTAAATCAATAGCAAAACAGTATAACCTTTAGATGACAGTTGAAATTTACTGACAAGAGCATATGGATAAAAAATTTAATAAGAAAGAGTAAAATAAATAGAGACTCATAAGCAAGTAGTGAGTAGTTTATTAGACAGTAGGATAAAAAAAAGAGAATGAAGAATCTTAAGAGGCGAGCACTCTCAAAGCGACGTCTCAGGCTTCGGCGGAGAGACCTGTGGCCTGTGAAGTGAGAATCAGCAAGGCCAACGTTCTTAAAAACAAAGTATACGGCAACCCTAGAAACAGGAGAGGGGAACGTCATAACAACCCTCAGATAGGACAATAACAAGATATGAAATTGACTGGTGGAACAGAACAACTGAATGAGAAATTAATATAATATTAATAGAAGTACACAGTGTACTAAAAACAAAGTATGCCACACAGAGAGAGAGTAAGGAGTAGGTAAAGAGATAAATAGGGAAATTGACTTACCTAGGTAAGGTGGGCGCTGTAAGGTCCGGTGGGGAAAAACCAGAGGTGTCAGAGATGGAAGAGACGAGATGATGCAAGGCGTATGGCAAGTAGCGGTGTTTATAGATTAGGTGGGGCAAGGCAGGGCCCAAGTTAAATCAAAACAGTGAATGAACCTTTTCTAGTGGCTGATATTACCCAAAACATGGAACAAAGTAAGCAATCACCGAATGACAACTAAGTACAGAAGTAATGTACTGTACAGGGGAAATACAAAAAAAGGGGTGTTATAGAAAATATGGGGGGTAACTACACTAAACCTAACTGAACTAGCTGCAGAGCAAAAATAAGGTTAAGCCTCAGATAATAAAACCAACAGTGAATATAGATAAAGGAATAAAACCTAATTAAATGTTGGGAAGGGAAACATCTCAATAGTCTAAATAAATGCACAAAACAAGCCCTCAAGTACTCTGATATAGGGGATATGATAAATAGGTTCCTAAAATATAAAGTAGTAAAAAAACTAATTTCTGCAAATACTGTGACCTGGTAATTGTGATAGACAGGCCTTGGCCTGACCCACAGGCCCGGCCATTGGTATCCTTAAGGGCATCAGGTATGGACAAACGAAGGGGGGTTTGATTTTATGGGGCCTATTCAGCAAAATAATCATCTATCGTCAAAACAAGCGCTGACAAACAAGTGTAAGGAGGGGTGAAGCGTCCCCTATATATATAGGGGACATTTATGTGGGGGACTTTGCACTTGACCGCATCGAGCTCGAAGCTGTGTTGTTGAGTGCCAATAAAGCTGGTTTGCTTCTTCTCATTCAAGCCTGAAGGAGTTTCATTATTTTCTTTCTTACAATTTAGCAAAGTGTTTGATAAATATAGGTAATTGCAGAAGACTTCAGAACCACCCAGAAGAGTGTCCACTCAGAGGGGACTCTGAGTTCCAACATGGTCCGGACAGTTTGGCCCTTGAGTCTCAGGTCTTCAGGACTGCTCACAGCTTTGCAGTCTTCCATGGCTTCTGATTAGAGGGTATGGTTAGAGACGCTTAGAGACAGTCACATCATCAAATGCACTTGCTAATGTAATTGAGTCACCATTGGTTGCAGCCTCCATGAACATTCCTGAAGAGCAGAGATGGCTTCAGCTGGCTGGGTTTCCACCTATTTCAGAACTGGTTAAGAGTGTCTGATAAGAAGTCTGTCTGCTTGAATTAGCATAACAGAGATGTGTTCCGATTAGTCTAGTGGGGTCTGGGCTCCGAGTGGGGTCTGGGCTCCAGATGGTATGTGCCGGGGATGTTGTAAACTAGATCCAGCATTTTTGCCCCTCTTGTTGCAAAGTCCACATTCTGATGCAATTTTGGAATGTTTAGGAATGGCCACCAAAGGGAAATTGGCCCTTTATTCCATGTCTGAAGTCTTAAGCCAGTTGTATCAGCTGCCCTCATCTCCCAACAGCCGGGTTCTGCTCTTCTACCTCAGCTCAACACAAAGGCCAAACTGTGTACCTAGTCAAGACTCTCCTGAACTCACGCTGTTATAACATTGTGGGAGGACCAGAGCTCATTGTGCTGGGTACCAGCCTACAATATCCACGACCCCAACCTTAACCAAGAATTCCATGCCAGCCATCCAGAATGTCCAAGGGGGAGGTTGAAAAAGATAAGTGCTCCTGGAGTGAAGCCTTTGTGGGGGGGCTCTATCGGGCCTAAAAATGGCCCAACTGGACTCCACTACACCAGCACACATGCACTCCCATAGTCACTTTTTTACATACCTCTTCACAATTTCACAGCAATGACAGCCACAGCACAAAAGCATGCACTTTCTCACCCAGTTCATTGTGAAATATATGCTCAGTGCTCATGACATTACCAGGCCTTCTGCTTGTGTTGCTTTCTCTGGCTTTCTGACTTTGCTTCATACTTTGATTCACATGTTTTTGCCTAGCCCTTGTTAATGCTGTTTGTAGATTGTCAAACTAATCCAAATTGGTCTATAGGTGATGGTGAATTTAAACCTGGGAAAGAAGAGTGCAACAACTGTTAGTCTGTTAGTCATTGCACCTGTTCTCTGTATGCTGACTCAACAATCTTGCTGATGAGACCCACCACAGTTGTGTCATCGGCGAACTTGACGATGTGGTCCGAACTGTGCATTGCTGCACAGTCGTGAGTCAGCAAAGTGAACAGCAGTGGGCTGAGCACACAGCCCTGTGGGGCTCCAGTGGTCAGTGTGGTGGGGCTGGAGAAGCTGTTCCCGATCTGGACTAACTGAGGTCTCCCAGTCAGGAAGTCCAGGATCCAGTTGCAAAGGGAGGTGTCCAGGCCCAGAAGGCTCAGTTTCTCAATAAGGTGCTGAGGGATGATTGTGTTGAATGCTGAACTGAAGTCTATGAACAGCATTCGTACATATGTTTCCTTCTTGTCCAGGTGAGAGAGGGACAGATGGAGGGTTGTGGTGATGGCATCGTCTGTGGAGCGATTTGGACGATACGTAAACTGCAAGGGGTCTAGTGAGGGTGGTAGCTGGGTCTTGATGCGCCTCATGATGAGCCTCTTGAAGCATTTCATCACTATGGGTGTGAGTGTGATGGGACGATAATCATTGAGGCAGGAAACTGCAGACTTCTTCAGCATGGGGACGATGGTCATTGTCTTGAGGCACGTAGGAACAATGGTGCTGCTCAGAGAAATGTTGAAGATGTTGGTGAAGACATCTGCTAGCTGTTCTGCACATTCCCTGAGCACTCTGCCAGGAATGTTGACTGGTTCAGCAGACTTCTGTGAGTTAACTCTGCATAGAGTTCTCCTCACGTCAGCCGTGGAAAGACAGAGCACCTGGTCGTTAGGAAGAGGGACAGTCTTCCTCGCCGCTACGTTGTTCTGTGCTTGCATCTCTCGACTTCAGGAGAGCACACACTTCTTCAGTCATCCACGGTTTCTGGTTTGAGCGTGTGGTGATGGTCTTGAAGACTGTCACGTCATTGATGCACTTTCGATTAATTTTGAAAATTTACTTTCGGAAATCGATTATCGATTGGAGATCGATTATCGATTGGTCGAGACGAGACGAGACGAGACGAGACGTGTTTTTCCGAGCCCCACCAAGCTGACCTACAATTTTCGCGATTTGTATCTTAAATTCAGTCCTATATTCTAACTTTTACAGTAACTATAGTATCCTATAATATTCTCACTCCAAACGCGTTTTATATCGCTAGTTTTATTTGTTTTCCAAAACACTCGCCAATAGCGGGTTAGCTTAATAGCATTGCTAATTCGTTAGCCCGGCTACCACAAGTTTGTTTACTTTTTCACATCGGTTATCTCTGTTTATTACTACAACTAAACATTATGTCGGTTGTGTGTCTGCCTTTGAGTGCAGGTGAGGACTCTTTCGAGCTGCACTCGGTGGATTTGGAGCTGGAGGCCATGGAGAAGCAGATTCGCGACCTACAGGTGAAGCAGGCCCAGCTGCGACAGCGGAAAGCCGCGTTGGAATCGTCCCGGACTGACGCTCACCTGTCCCAGGTAAATTCACGGCGTGAAACAATCACTCCCACAACCTCAACTCCGTGTGCTTCTCTGCCCAGGCCCAGCGCAAGGACACGGCCCGCCCAGGTTTCGTTCACTCCGGCGCCGGGGTACCACGCAGCCTGGATGCAGCAGCAACGGAAGACGCGAGCCAAGCCCCGGGCGAGGACCTCTCCCCCTCCGCCGCCACCCGTCTTCGAGATCTTGACCCAGAACCACTTCGCTCCCCTTCGCGAGACGGCGTGTGACGCGGTGATCATAGGAGACTCCATCGTTCGGCGCGTCCGTGCTACTGCGGCTAAAGGTAAGGTGCACACTCGCTGTCTTCCTGGTGCTCGTGTTCTCGATGTCTCTGCACAGGTACCCGCGATCCTGAAGAAGAACATCGGAGCTGTGGTCCTCCATGCTGGCACGAACGACATCAGGCTGAGGCAGACGGAGATCCTGAAGAAGGACTTCAGGAGCCTGGTGGAGAAGGTACGCACCACATCGCCCACGACAAGGATCATCGTGTCAGGACCACTTCCCACATTCCAGCGAGGAATCGAGAGGTTCAGTAGACTATTTGCTTTTAATGAAATGGTTACAGTCATGGTGTCAAGATCAGAAATTACCTTTTGTTGATAACTGGAATCTTTTCTGGGAGCGTCCTAGGTTCTACCGTCCTGATGGCCTGCACCCAAGCAGAGTTGGAGCAGCAGTCCTCTCAGACCATAACCCAGATTACAATTATGATAGCTACTGCTCAGCTCACCAGATTGATACGAGTGCACATATAGCTCATCTTATAGAGACTGTGTCTGTTCTCCAAATAGTGAGATCAAAGAATAAATTCATTAATAGCCCTCGAAATAATCTAATCACAGTTATACCTGAAAAATGCCAAATAATTAAAGAAAAACAATTCCTAAAGTTTGGGCTTCTCAACATTAGGTCCCTTGCACAGAAAGCACTTATTGTTAATGAAATGATCTCAGATTATAGTTTTGATACACTCTGCCTTACTGAAACCTGGCTTAGGCCAAATGAATTCATTAGTCTGAATGAGTCCACTCCGTCAGGCTTTTGCTATAAGCATGAGCCCCATCAGACTGGTCATGGAGGTGGTGTTGCAACTATTTATAGCAACTCTCTTAACGTCACTCAGAAAACAGGACCCAGGTTTAACTCATTCTAAGTGCTTGTCCTTAATGTTACACTCACAGACATAAATAAAAAATCTCTACTATATCTTGCGCTGGCCACCGTATATAGACCCCCGGGGCCCTACGCCGATTTTCTTAAAGAGTTTGCACATTTACTCTCAGACCTACTGATTAATTATGACAAAGTGTTGATTGTAGGAGACTTTAACATTCATGTAGACGATTCCAATGATGCCTTAGGACATTTATGGATTTATTAAATTCTTTTGGGGTTAAACAAAACATTACTAGACCAACTCATCGTTTTAACCATACACTAGATTTAGTTATATCACATGGAACAGATGTCACTGATATAGCTGTTCTACCTCAAAGTGATGATATCACAGACCATCACCTCTTAGTGTACACTCTACCTGTAGAACATATTAGACATGTCTCCCCTCGTTATCGACTCGGTAGAACTATAATCCCGACCACTAAAGACAGATTCACAAGTAATCTACCAGATCTGTCTCAACTTCTCACCAGACCCCTAAATACAGATGACTTAGATGAATTAACTAACAGCATAGGCACTATTTTCACCAGCACACTAGATACTGTTGCCCCCATCCGATTAAAAAAGGTCAGAGATAAAACATCTGCACCATGGTATAATAGTCACACTCACGCCCTCAAGAGAGCAACCCATAACCTAGAGCGAAAATGGAGAAAAACTAAATTAGAAGTCTTTAGAATTGCGTATAAAGACAGTATGTCCAGCTATAGACAGGCTCTAAAAGCTGCTAGGGCTGAGCATTTGAGCAAACTTATAGAAATAAACCAAAACAATCCCAGATTCTTATTTAGTACAGTGGCTAGATTGACAAAACATCAGATATCTGAAGAGAGTACTCCATCACAGCTTAATAGTGAGGACTTTATGAACTTTTTCACCGACAAAATCGATAGTATCAGGAATAAAATAATGGATGTTCAACGTTTGACAGCATCCAGTGACCTAGTCCAACCTAAAGCTCCACATTCAAAGCTACAATGCTTTACAGGTATAGGGAAGGAAGAGCTGTATAAACTTATCACCACGGCTAATTCAACAACATGTTTGTTAGATCCAATTCCAACTAGATTACTGAAAGAAGTGATACACACAGCTGGAGAGCCTCTCCTCAACATTATTAATTCCTCGTTATGTTTAGGTCACGTCCCTAAACCTTTCAAGCTAGCAGTTATTAAGCCTCTTCTTAAGAAACCTAAACTAGACCCTAATGATTTATTAAATTACAGACCAATTTCAAACCTTCCCTTTATATCTAAAATATTAGAAAAGGTTGTGTCTACTCAATTATGCTCCTTCTTACAGGAAAACAATATCCTTGAAGAATTTCAGTCAGGTTTCAGGCCCCATCATAGCACAGAAACTGCACTAGTTAAGATCACAAATGACTTGTTTTTAGCTTCGGACCAAGGCTGCATCTCAATATTAGTCTTACTTAATCTTAGCACTGCATTCGACACTATAGATCATAACATTCTCATAGACCGCTTACAAAATCACATAGGTATTCAGGGACAGGCGTTAAAATGGTTCAGATCCTACCTGTCTGATCGATACCATTTTGTAGATTTAAATGGAGAAATGTCCAGTGTAATGCCAGTGGAATATGGGGTCCCACAAGGTTCAGTTTTAGGACCTCTGCTTTTCTCAATATACATGCTTCCCTTAGGCAACATTATTAGAAGGCATGGGATTAGTTTCCATTGTTACACTGACGATACACAGTTATATATCTCATCAAAACCAGATGAAATATCTAAACTGTCTAGATTAACAGAGTGCGTTAAAGATATTAATGACTGGATGACTGATAATTTTCTATTACTAAATCCTGATAAGACGGAGATATTACTGATTGGTCCAAAAACCAGTACACAGAAGCTCTCAAAATTCAACCTGTACTTAGAAGGATGTTCTATTACTACTAGCTCTACAGTGAAAGACCTGAGTGTAATATTAGACAGCAGTTTGTCCTTTGAAAAACATATTTCCGATATTACAAAAATAGCCTTCTTCCACCTCAGAAATATCGCCAAGCTTAGGAACATTTTATCTGTATCTGATGCAGAAAAGCTAGTTCACGCATTCATGACCTCCAGACTGGACTATTGTAATGCGTTATTTGGTGGTTGTCCTGCATCTTCAATAAACAAGCTACAGTTAGTCCAGAATGCAGCTGCCAGAGACCTTACCAGGTCAAGAAAGTATGACCATATAACCCCAATATTATCATCCCTGCACTGGCTACCTGTTAAGTTTAGAATTGATTATAAACTAGCTCTACTTACATACAAGACCCTAAATGGTTTAGCTCCCACGTATCTAGCCAGTCTTCTAACACATTACAATCCATCACGCTCCTTAAGATCTCGAAACTCCGGACTTCTGGTAGTTCCCAGAATATCAAAGTCTACAAAAGGGGGTAGAGCTTTTTCGTATTTAGCTCCTAAACTTTGGAACAGTCTTCCTGACAGTGTTCGGGGCTCAGACACAGTCTCCCAGTTCAAACGTAGACTAAAGACATATCTCTTTAGCCAGGCATACACCTAATAAATCCCATAACCTTGTACTCCAATACATCCGATTAAATGCACATTATCATCTAGTGCCTCTTAATATTATGAATAGCAGCTACGCTAATCCCTTTCCATTTGTTTCCCTTCTTCTACCCACCCCCGAGTCACACAGAGATTGTGCCAGCTCCGGTGGCATCCAGAGATGGACCAGCTCCAGCCGGGTTCTGCTTTCTGAGGACTGGAGTAATCAAAGCAGCACTGCCAACCCTATGTGGACATTTTACACATAACATTCTACACATGCTGTATCTGCATCACACAACTAATGCAACTAATACCATCTGAGGGAGTTATTCCTTGCCACAGTCGCCTGAGTCACCTCAGGCTCGCTCACTAGGGAAAATTTTGTCTAACATCTAGGACTGTTTGTTTGTATGTTTATTGTTTCTTATGTTCTGTAAAGCTGCTTTGAGACAATGCTCTTTGTTAAAAGCGCTATACAAATAAAATTGAATTGAATTGAATTGAATTGAAACTTTCCTATGTAGCTGGTCACTGATGTCATGTACTCCTCCAAGTTGACAGAGTCGCCGTTGGTTGCAGCCTCCCTGAACATATTCCAGTCAGTGCACTCAAAACAGTCCTGAAGAGCAGAGATGGCTCCTGCTGGCCATGTTTTAACCTGTTTCAGAACCAGTTTAGATCGTCTGACGAGCAGTCTGTATGCTGGAATCAACATAACAGAGATGTGGTCTGAGTAGCCGAGGTAGGGGCATGCCGGAAATGTTTGTATAAACAAGATCCAGTGTGTTCGTGCCTCTCGTGGCAAAGTTCACATGCTGATGGAATTTAGGGAGAACAAACTTGACATTTGCATGATTGAAATCTCCGGCGATAATAAACAGTCCATCAGGGTGAGCATTCTGCAGCTCACTAATAGCTCCATAAAGCTCACACAAAGCCTCTTTAGCATTAGCGCTGGGAAGAATGTACACTCCGAAAATAAAAGCAGTGTTGAATTCCCATGGTAAATAAAATGGCCTGCATCTAACAGTCACAAACTCCACTAGCGATAAACAGTAACTAGAGACAAGCACAGAGTTCTTGCACCATTCCGTGTTGATGTAAACACACACACCACCAGCATGAGTCTTACCGCACAGAGCTGCATTATTATTGGCACGAAACACGGTTAGCCCGTCTAGCTGTATGGTGGCATCCAGAACTCTGTTGCTGAGCCACATCTCCATAAAAACAAAAACGCAGCAGTCTCTGTACTCACACCGTGTAGTTCACTGGAGTCAGATGTAGTCCAGTTTATTATCCAGGGAGCAGACGTTGGATAGAATGATGGATGGGAGAGCCGGCTGGCTAGGTTTTGTTTTTAGCCTAGCACAAACACCCGCCCGTTTTCCGCACTTCCACTTCCTCGAGCACCGTTTGCAATGTTCTCTCTCCCAGCCACCAGCATCAGGTGACGCAGAGGACTGAAGGCCTGATCTTTGCAGCAAGCCAAGGTCGCGAAGTTTTTTAAGTACATCATCATGTACATTGGTAGTTGCATGATTACTGTACTGTAGGAGAGTCTGGCAGTCATATGCATGAACACCACTGTCTTCATTATTTTGGATCCGGAGTGGCCACTGCGTGCTACTGCTGTGCCGCCATCTTGGATCTTGGATCCTTAATGTACTCCAGGTTTTTATGGTCTGTGATTACTTGGAACGGGCACTTGGTTCCTTCTATCCAGTGCCAACATTCTTCCAGTGTGGCCTTAATAGCCAGTAGTTCTCTATGTCCCACATCATAGATCACTTTGGCATTGGTTAAAAGGAACACTGGGATCAGGGTTTTTGAAATTTTTGAAGATTTGAAATTCTAAAGATTTGAAAAACTGCTGGAGCATTGGTCAGCCTATTCGGCATGACCAAGTATCCATAAAATCCCCTGGTCATGTGAAATGTGCTTTTCTACTGGTCGCCCTCACCTGATGAGGTTATAGGCGATACACAGACCTCTGTAGTCCATACATGGCCATTGTCCTGATGTACACTTCTGCAACTGGAGAGGTAGAGGAGCAAATGTAGCCTGCCTTCAAGGGCCCTTCAATGTAATTCTCCATTGCCTGGGTCTCTGGTGTGGACAGTGGGTAAACCCTGCACTTGGGATGTGTTAAGCGTTAGCAATATGGCACTGTCCCAGGGTCTGTGTGGAGCTTGGAAGCCTGTTCTTTGCTCCCTCAAGTCGTGATATTCTGGCGGGACATTGATGACAATAGGAGCTTCCAGGCTTTCTACTGAGGTGAGACAGTTTCCTGCCTGGATACAGAAAAAGCATAGCTGACACATAGCTGACATAGCTGAAATTGGCAGCTGAGTCACTACCCTGGTGCAGTTGTAACAGCTGCATGGAGATGTCTTTTCCCCAGGCTGGGTATTCAAATACCTTTTTGATCTGTTGGGAGCGGGAACAGGAGCAGGAAACGACATCACACGTACAAAGATCTGCACAAGGTTATTTTAGCCTTTTTTCACATTTTGCTGATATTTAAGTAAACACAAGTTTCAGTACCAGGAACCAGACTGAAACCAGGCAAAGCTCAGCAAACACAATTAAAAACAAAAACCTGCTCAGTGTGAAAATATAATATAACAAACTGGAAACCATACCAACTAAACACAAACACACACTGCGCTACTACTCAGGAGGAAACACAAAGCAGGGGAATTGGGGAAATACAAACAGGTAAACACAATCAAAGCAGGAAATGGAGCAAACACAAAAGAAGATGTTTTAAAATAATTGAGTGACAGTCCCCTCTGGTGGTGTGTGCCCTTAAATGTCCATGATGTCCTATGTCAGATCTCTATGTTTAACACTAATAAATACAACTTCATAAGAACATATTAAACTGTCCCTAGATGGGTCAGTTTAATATTAAACTGATGATTACAGCTGAAGGACTTTTCTGACATAAACACAGTCTCTCAATTGAGCTGAGGATTTTTGATGATGATGAGCCTGACCCTGCTGCTGAACCTGAACCTGATGCTGAGCCTGAACCTGATGCTGAGCCGGAACCTGATGCCCTTAATCTCACTGGGTCCCCTTCCCCCTCTGATTACTCGGATCACGTTCCCTCTCCTCCTCCTTCTTCATCCTCCTCTGCTTCTCCATTGCACTCTTTTTCTCCATCATACTCCCCAACTTCTCCTACTGCCCACTTGGCTGATACCTCGGCTGAAGAATAAAGCTGGTAGTTGCTAATCTCTGTTTTACTGCTATTTTTGTAATGAACCTTTTCATTACATAAAATAATGTTTATTAATGTCTAATAAACTACTCACTACTTGATTATGAGTCTCTATATTTAATTTATTTTTTTATTTTTTATCCATATGCTATTGTTAGTAAGTTTTAAACGTCATCTAAAGGTTATACTGCTTTGATATTGATTTAAGATGAGGATAGTAAAGTGAGATTAATGGATTATGGATTAAAATAAGTAAAGAACAGAGTTGCTTAATCTGAGTAATTTGTTAAGGATTAAATGATTATTAAATGATTACTCATTAAAGTGGATAATAAATTATTATTAAACGCTTAAATGATTAGAGTACATAGTAAATTAGCTTAAATTTATTTAAAGATTACTAGATTAAATGATTAAAGTAAATTAGAGTAACAAAATATTTATTAATTGAAGTAGATTAGATTTATTTTTTGTAATTATAGTTAGCTAGAAGTAAAACTATGAATTGATAAGAATTTGATTTATGCAAATGTATGATTCTTCAAGGAAATTTTCAAAACTTGGCCTGCCGGTATGCCTCAGCTGCCTCCGGAGTCCCCCAAGCCAACCAGGCTTGATAGGACTCCTTCAGCTTGACGCAATCCCTTACTTGACGTACTGTGTTTGGGAATTGCCGCCGCGACCGGCACCAGAGACCTTATAGCCACAGCTCTGGATGGCTGCGTCAAGAATGGAGGAGGAGAACATGGTCCACTCAGACTCAATGTCCCCAACCTCCCTCGGGATCTGGTTCCAACTCTCCCGGAGGTGGGAGTTGAAGACCCCCCTAACAGAGGGATCAGCAAGACGTTCCCAACAGACCCTCACAATACGTTTGGGTCTGCCAAGTCTGTCTGGCATCCTTCTCCGTAAGCGGATCCAACTCACCAGCAGGTGGTGATCGGCTGACAGCTCCCAATGCGGCCAAAGGTCAGATGACACGATCACAAGGTTGATCATTAATCTCTGGCCTAGGGTGTCCTGGTACCACGTGTACTGATGGGCACCCTTATGCTTGAACACGGTGTTCATAATGGACAGGCTGTGACTAGCACAGAAGTCCAGCAACAGGACACCACTCAGAATTCAGATCAGGGGGGCCATTCTTCCCAATCACGCCCCTCCAGGTATCACTGTAGTTGCCCACATGGGCGTTGAAGTCCCCCAGCAAAACTATGGAGTCCCCAGTCTGAGCACTTTCCAGCACCCCTCACAGGGTCTCCAAGAAGGTTAGGTACTCCACACTGCCGTTCGGCTCATAAGCCAAAACATCAGTGAGACACCTATCTCCGGCCAGAAGGCGCAAGGAAACAACCTGTAATGGTAGTCCGCCGGGGCCGGTAGCAGCAGGATCCATGCGCAGGGCTGGAGAAGGGGGAGGAGGATAGTCGGGGGCAGGCAGACAGTTTGTAACCGGGAAAGCAAACAACAGGCAAAATAATCCAAAGGGCAGAGACAACAGGGAAGTCAGAAAACAGTCCAGAGTCAGTAAACCAGAAACGGGAATATCATAGGCGAGGCAAAAGACGAAAACGGGAAACAGTCCAGGTAATCCACAAAAGTAAGTCAGAATATAGCACGAGGCAAACGCTTGGTAGGTCAACATGTGACGATACTTCGCACAGAACCGGAAGTGTGCTCCGTATTTATGCCCGAGCGGCAACACGGAAGCGCCTCAAAAGTCGGGCGAGAGCTCCCTCTTGTGACCAGATCTCGGGCGGGGCGTGACAGAGCCCCCCTCTCTAGGAACACCTCCCGGTGTTCTACGCCGAGATCGCGTGGAGCGGGTTTGCCCGGGTGATCGCGGTGACAGCAAAGGGTCCAGGATATCGGCCGCATCCACCCAAGAGCGCTCCTCGGGCCCGTACCCCTCCCAGTCCACCAGATACTGGATTCGCGACCTGACCCACCTGGAGTCCAGAAGAGCATGCACCTGATAGGCCGGGGACCCCTCAATGTCCAGGGGAGGGGGTAGCTCAATGCAGGCCATCTCCCCAATGCCTGGGGGGTGCGCTGGCTTGGGAAGGGATACATGGAAGGTGGGGCAGATGCGGTATGACGCCGGATCCGGTAAAACACCCGGTTGACCTGACGTATAATCTCAAACAGCCCCACAAACTTGGGGCTGAGCTTGCGGCAGGGCAGCTTGAATCTCAGGTTCCATGTGGACAGACCCTCTGGCCCGCCCGATAGGGGGGGGTGCGGGTGGCGGCGCCAGTTGGCCTGGATCCTCTGCCTCCTGACCACCCTTTAAAGACATACATGAGCTCGCTCCCAAACCTCCTGACTCAGACGGGACCACTCCTCCACGGCTGGGACATTGGAGAGCTCTCTAGACCAGGGGAACAGAGGAGGCTGGTACCCCAGCATGCACTGGAAGGGCGTCAGACCCATGGAGGAATGAGTAAGGGAGTTCTGCGCGTACTCCACCCAGAGAAGGAACTCACTCCAGCGCTGCTGCTCCCTGCTGCAGTAGGATCTGAGGAACCTGCTGATCTCCTCATTAAGCCACTCAGCCTGACCATTGGACTGGGGATGATAACCGGAGCTCAATCTGACGCCGATGCCCAACTGTGCACATAATGACCCCCACACTCGGGAGGTAAACTGAGGTCCCCGATCTGACACAATGTCCTCGGTGACGCAGAATGGGGGCCGTGGTGAAGCAATCCTTGAGTTGCTGGAAGGCTGCCTGGGCCTGGTCCATCCAGGCCAATCTCCTGGGTTTTCCTTTAAGTAATGAGGTCAATGGGCCCGGCACGGAGCTATAGTTGCGGATGAAACGCCGATAGAAGTTGGCGAACCCCAGGAACCGCTGCAGCTTCTTCACAGTGGTGGGACTGGGCCACTCAGTGACCGCCTGTACCTTGGTGACATCCATCTCAACCCCTTGCCGCGTGATCACATATCCCAAGAATGTCATCGTGGTCTGATGGAACTCACATTTCTCGGGCTTTACAAAGAGATGATGCCGCTGTAGTCTGGAGAGAACCTCCCGGACATGACGCACGTGCTCCTCCACGGAGGTAGAGTACACCAGGATGTCGTCGATGTACGCGATCACCCATTTCCCCAGGATGTTCTGGAACACCCCGTTGATGAGGGACGGGAACACTGCTGGGGCGTTGGTGAGGCCGAAGGGCATAACAAGGTACTCATAATGACCATGGGTAGTATGAAATGCGGTCTTCCACTTGTCCCCCTCATGGATGCGGACCAGATTATAGGCACTACTTAAGTCCAACTTTGTAAAGAACTTCGCCCTCTTCAGCTGCTCCAGAGCCGAAGGTACCAAGGGCAAAAGGTAGGGATAACGAACGGTGATAGCATTAAGTCCCCGATAGCCTATGCACATGCTAAGCCCCCCATCCTTCTTTCCCACAAAGAAAAACCCCGCTGCGGCTGGGGACGTGGAAGGCCGAACGTGGCCAACACCCAGAGCCTCCTCAATGTACTCCTCCATGGCTTTAGCTTCTGGCAGAGAAAGGGGTTAAACCTGCCCCCTAGGAGGGGAGGCATTCAGCAGCAGGTCAATGGTGCAGTCCCAGGCTTGATGTGACGGCAGGCGAGCGGCCCTCTCCTCACTGAACACTTCCCGGAAGTCCTCATAAACGTGTGGAATGCGACCGGAGGCCAAGGAGGCCGAATCCTCCACCAAAGAAGCCATGCATGGCCTAGACACTGGCTCGAGAAGACACTCCTTGAGACATGTAGCTGAACAGCGGACCAGCTCCCCTGTGTGCCAGGAGATTTGGGGGTCATGCTGCCGTAACCAAGGGAAGCCCAAGATCACAGAGTTCACGGGAGAGGAGATAAAAAGGACATAAAAAGCCAGATGTTCCTGATGAAACAACCCCACCTGGAACTCCAGCAGCTCGGTCTGCCGAGTGAGATAGCCTCCACCAATGGGCTGACTGTCAATGGCCGTTATCCTGAGAGATGGTATACAAGGGATGGTAGGGATCCCGAGCTCCTCCACCAAGGCCCCGTCAATCAGGTTAATGGCAGCTCCGGAGTCTATCAGGGCTGAGACAGGAACACAACGATCAGAGAGACACAGCGACACCGGTACCGTAAGGCTAAAGAACAATGAGTTCTCACCCACCTGAGCTGACGAGGGCCTCTCAGGGCACAGGTGAATAAGGTGTCCCGAGGCCCCGCAATAGTAGCACAGCCTCATCTGGCCTCGTCGCCGGTGCTCCGTCAACCGAGATCTTCCAAGCTGCATGGGTATGGGAACCTCCTCCCGAGGCCTAGGGTAATCCGGATGCACACGAGGGCGAGCCGAGACAGGTGGGCGTGCCCCCGCCCGATGCTGGCGCAGAAGATTGTCCAGACGTATGGCCGTGGTGATGAACTGCGTCAGTGAGGTAGCATCCTCTCGACATGCCAATTCGGTCTGCAGCACGGGGTTCAATCCCTCGCGGAACACCACCCATAGTCGCGCTTCGTTCCACCCAGACTGAGCCGCCAGATTGCGGAATTTGATGGCATAATCTGCAGCTGAATAAGCTCCGTGGCATAACTCCATCAGCTGGATAGTCCTTTTCCCCCGCGGGATACTCGAAAACCTCCCGAATCATTCCCGCGAAGTAAGCGAATGACGAATGGATCTGAGGGTCCACGTCCCACACTGCAGAGGCCCAGTCCAAGGCTTTTCCCATCAGCAGCGACAACAGAAATGCACATCGAGTCCCTTCCTCGCAATAAACCCCCGGTTGATGTGGAAAAAAAACCTCACACTGCCTCAAAAAGCCACAACAGCGATCAGCAAAACCATCATACTTTTCAGGCATTGCTAGTGTGGGTGACTCACTGCGTGCTGCTGGCGGAACCCGTGAGGGTGCGGCAGTGGTGCTTGTGCTGCAGAGTTGGCTCTGAAGCGCCTCCACCTGATCTTGATAGGAGCAGATTAGCACTCCTTGCCGCACGATAATATCTCGTAGCTCCGCTGGATCCGTAGGTGGCGAAGTATTCTGTAACAGTAGTCCGCCAGAGGCGGTAGCAGCCGGATCCATGCGCAGGGCTGGAGAAGGGCTGGAAGCACCTCAAAAGTTGGGCGAGGGCTCCCTCTCGTGGCCAGATCTCAGGCGGGGCGTGACACAACCCTCTTGTTTACTGGGGAAAACTCCAACACATGGCGGCTGAGCTGGGGGACTATAAGCAAGCCCACCCCAGCCTGACGCCTCTCACCATGGGGCACTTCAGAGTAGAAGAGGGTCCAACCTCTCTCAAGGAGTTGGATTCCAGAGCCCAGGCCATGCGTGGAGGCAAGCCCGACTATCTCTAGCCGGTACCGCTCAACCTCCCTCACCAGCTCAGGCTCCTTCCCCCCCAGTGAGGTGACATTCTATGTCCCAAAAGCCAGATTCTTCATCCAGGGTTTGGGTCGTCAGGGCCCTCGCCCATGACTGCTACCCAAAACACACTGCACCGGACCCTTATGCTCCTTCCTGTGGGTGGTGGGCCTACGGGAAAGTGGGCCTACGTCTTTCCTTCGGGCTGTTCCCGACCGAGTCCCGCAGGCAAAGACTCGGCCATTCGCCTGTGTGCCCCAACCCCAGACCTGGCTCCAGGGTGGGGCCCCGGTGACGCCAGTCTGGGTGACATAACGGTCCTTGATTTTTCTTCCATAAAGGTTTTGAATATTTTAGATTGTAGTTATTGTAGATCATATTTTAGATTGTAGTTATTTCCCCCAAATTAAATCTTATAGGAATATACACTGAAACTGATTTGAATAAAAATCCAACCACATATATGTGTGTATGTATGTGTGTATATATGTTATTTTTATATAAATACAGTCAAGCCCGAAATTATTCATACCCCTGGGAAATTCTGACAAAGTTACTTTTATTCAACCAGCAAGTTTTTTTCTTGATTAGAAATGACACAGGCGTCTCCCAGAAGATAATAAGACGATGTACAAGAGACATCATTGTGGAAAAAAATATGTCTCAGCTTTTATTTACATTTGAACAAAAAGTGGCATGTCCAAAATTATTCATACCCTTTGCAAACTGTCACAGTCTATGGGAAAATCCAAAGTTCTATACCATTCCAAATAATCCAAGCTGTTCTAAAGCATCCTAATTACCCTGATTCATTGGGAACAGCTGTTTTAATCAACTCAACAGGTGAAAAACAGAAGCTCTCTGCTGTTGGTTTGTGGACAGTCATGGCTAAGACAAAGGAGCTCACTGAGGACCTGCGGCTGCTCATTGTGGCTGCTCACAAGTCAGAAAAGGGCTATAAGACCATATCTAAATGTTTTGAATTTCCAGTGGCTACAGTGCAAAGTATTATTAAAAAATACAAGACGTTCCTCACTTTGAAAAATATCAGAGGGCGTGGTCGGAAGCCAAAAGTGACACCTGTGCTGGCCAGGAGGATAGTGAGAGAGGTAAAAAAGAATCCAAGGATCACCACCAAGGCCATCCTGATGAATCTGGGCTCTGCTGGTGGCAACATCTCAAGGCAGACAGTCCAACGGACACTGCACACTGTTGGGTTCCACGGACGCAGACCAAGAAGGATACCACTTCTCCAGATAAGGCACACAAAAGCCCACTTGGCCTTTGCAAATGCTCATCTGGACAAAGAAGAAGACTTCTGGTCTTCTGTTTTATGGTCAGATGAAACAAAAATTTAATTGTTTGGACACAATGATGTAGCGTTCATTTGTCGTAAAAAAGGAGAAGACTTCAACCCTAAGAAACACCATTGCCACTGTCAAACATGGTGCTGGGAACCGAATGTTTTGGGGGTGTTTTTCAGCTGGTGGACCAGGGAACCTAATCACAGTAAACGGCACCATAAAAAAGGAGCAATACATCAAAATTCTCAACAACAACATCAAGCAGTCTGCAGAGAAACTTGGCCTTGGGCACCAGTGGACATTTCAGCACAACAACGACCCAAAACACACAGCAAAAGTGGTGAAGAAACGGTTAGCAGACAAAAACATTAACATTTTGCAGTGGCCCAGCCAGAGTCCTGACTTAAATTCAATTGAGAATCTGTGGAGGGAGCTAAAGATCAGGGTGATGGCAAGGAGACCCTCCAACCTGAAAGAGTTGGAGCCCATTGCTAAAAATGAATGGGCAAAAATACCATTGGAGACATGCAAAAAGCTGGTCAGCAATTATAGGAAGCGTTTGATTGCTGTAATAGCCAATATTGATTATTGAGAAGGGTATGAATAATTTTGGACATGCCATTTTTTGTTCAAATGTAAATAAAAGATGAGTAATAATTTTTTCCACAATGATGCCTCTTGTACATTGTCTTATTATCTTCTGGGAGACGCTTGTGTCATTTGTAATCAAGAAAAAAACTTGCTGGTTGAATAAAAGTAACTTTAAGTCAGAATTTGCCAGGGGTATGAATAATTTCGGGCTTGACTATATATATACATAATTTTTCTTTTGTGGAGACTGCTAGAAGGTTCAAATTTCCCATCGGGATATATAAAATAAATATTTATATATATATATATATATATATATACATCTATCTATCTATCTATCTATCTATCTATCTATCTATCTATCTATCTATCTATCTATCTATCCTCTCATTAATTCACCAATAAACTGTGGGACAGTGATGCTGGATGTGTCAAACTTTGGTCATTTAAAATGAGGAGTTAACTGGTGTCCAGACGTTAAAGCCTACAGAGAGCTTTAATCAAGAATAGTTTCAGTCTCCCTTAAGGTGTGAATAGTGGGTGGGGCTAACTAATTTATATTGAAGGTGTAACCAGCTCAATCTTCAGTGTGCTTTAACTCTTCATTTGAATCTGTTTCCATCTGGTAAGGTAAGATTCTGACTTTTGTGTACTATTTGTTTAACGTGGTTGGTTCTAGAGTCGTTATTTGAACTGTTATTGTATAGCTTGTTGATCTTTGCTTCTTAGTTGTCTCGGGTGATTAATCAAGAATAGTTTCAGTCTCCCTTAAGGTGTGAATAGTGGGTGGGGCTAACTAATTTATATTGAAGGTTCTCCACTACAGACACTTGTGTTTGCAGTTTGCCTTGCCAATACCTGTTACTCACTAAATAGTAAGTATATTGTCATCTTTTCTTGCTCTCTTGCATCCTTAATCTCACTTTTCATACTTTGACAAGACCACAGACATGTGCCTCAAACCGATTTCTGTTGTTACCTCTTACAGATGCAGGTATTCTCATCCACGAAGCAGAGGTCATGTTTCCAGCAACCTCATCTACCCTCCACTGTAGTCTCATTCTCAAACAGTGGTGGTAGGTGGGCTCTGGAACTGCCAATCTGCTGTAAGGAAGGCTGACTTCATCTCAGCTTTAGCCTCCCACTATTCCTTTGATTTTCTGGCACTAACTGAGACCTGGATATCACCACAGAACACTACTGTTGTGTTTCAGTCATGGCTGATTTCCCCTCCACAGAACACTGGTGGATCGCTCAGGGTGAGTCCTGACTCCTACACTGACCCCTGGTTCCTAAAACAGCACGGATTTCACTTCCCTCACCCCACAAGTTTCATTTGATTGATTCATTAATCATGTTCATGCTGATTTTAGCGTCTAATCCGCGCTCCAACCCTGTTCATTTACAGGTTCAGGATTAGTGATGATGATCTTCGGTGGTCAGCTTCTGGCGTATCACCTTTTCAGGAAAAATTTTGTGCATCCTGCAGATCTCCAAAACTTCTGACTGAAATCCCTTCACAGTTTGAACTGTGTGCTGTCCCCCGTCCCCTCGAAGGAGATGAGAAATGTTGGTGCTCAGGAGCGATCTCTCTATAATGTGTAATCTTGTTGAAATGAAACACTTTTCTATAAGATCATTTGTGATACAATTTCTACTTGTTACTGACCATAAAACACCAGATACATCTTACTCTGGACCACGCAACCTCACGTATGATCGGTAGAGTCCAAACCCAGCGTATAGAGGCTGAGTGTCACACAACCTCACTGCTGATAGATAACTAACCCTGAACCCAGTGTATAGAGGCTGAGTGAATGTGGTGTGGACTCTGTGGAGGAGCTTCATGGTGTCAGAGACGCTGTAGAAGGACAGAGTTCCTGCACTGTGATCCACATACACTCCTATTCTGGAGGGTGATGGAACTCTGAGATCAGTCTTAATGTTGTTGTGATAGAAAGAGAGAGAAGAAGAAGAACATCTCAGACTCCAGGACTGATTGTTGAGTCCAAACCCACACTCATTACCCCGTCCTTTCCTGCTGATGTCTTTATATGACAATGATATGGACACATCATCACCACTCCACTCCACCTCCCAGTAACAGCGTCCACACACACTCTCCTTACACAACACCTGTCTGCAGTAGTCAAATCTCTCTGGATGATCAGAGTACTTCTGCTCTCTCCCACTGTATCTCACCACTCTGTTCTTCTCAGAGAGAATGAGGGTACGATGTGTGGTGTTGGGATCCAGAGTCAGATAACAGAAATCTAAAATAAAAGAGAAAAACAAACTGAACAATGTCAACATGTTGGGTTTAATTCACACAATACTCTATATTCATGTGAAGAGTGTGTGTGTGTGTCTGTGTGTGTGTGTGTGTGTTTAATTACACTGCTGTGTGTGTGTGTGTAATTTACACTTC
>JAUCMX010000030.1:8930633-8966163 GCA_033459395.1 Hemibagrus guttatus | reverse complement strand
TACTGTGCCCTTGTATTTCTGTCCTGGAACTCAGCCTGTGATACATCCCTTGTGTGCTTATTAAAGCCTATTTTATTGAAGTTAATTCAATTCAATTTTTATTTTTATTTTTTTTGTATAGCACTTTTAACAAAGAGCATTGTCTCAAAGCACCTTTACAGAACATAAGAACCAATAAACATACAAACAAACAGTCCTAGATGTTAGACAAAGTTTTCCCTAGTGCGCAAGCCTGAGGTGACTGAGGCGACTGTGGCAAGGAAAAACTCCCTTAGATGGTATTAGGAAGAAACCTTGAGAGGAACCAGACTCAAAACGGAACCCATCCTCATCTGGGTGACACACGGAGAGTGTGATATGAACAATGTCCTTTCTGCATTAGTTGTGTGATGCAGATACAGCATGTGTAGAATGTTATGTGTGAAATGTCCACATAGGGTTGGCAGTGCTGCTTTGAATACTCCAGTCCTCAGAAAGCAGAACCCGGTTGGAGCTGGTCCATCTCTGGATGCCACCGGAGCTGGCACAATCTCTGTGTGTCTCGGGGATGGGTAGAAGAAGGGAAACAAATGGAAAGGAATTAGCGTAGCTGCTATTCATAATATTAGCAGGCACTAGATGATGATGTGCATTTAATCAGATGTACTGGAGTACAAAGTTATGGGATGTATTAGGTGTATGCCTGGCTAAAGAGATATGTCTTTAGTCTACGTTTGAACTGGGAGACTGTGTCTGAGCCCCGAACACTGTCAGGAAGACTGTTCCAAAGTTTAGGAGCTAAATACGAAAAAGCTCTACCCCCTTTTGTAGACTTTGATATTCTGGGAACTACCAGAAGTCCGGAGTTTCGAGATCTTAAGGAGCGTGATGGATTGTAATGTGTTAGAAGACTGGCTAGATATGTGGGAGCTGAACCATTTAGAGTCTTGTAGGTGAGTAGTGCTAGTTTATAATCAATTCTAAACTTAACAGGCAGCCAGTGCAGAGATGATAATATTGGGGTTATATGGTCATACTTTCTTGACCTGGTAAGGACTCTGGCAGCTGCATTCTGGACTAACTGTAGCTTGTTTATTGAAGATGCAGGACAACCATCTAGTAATGCATTACAATAGTCCAGTCTGGAGGTCATGAACGCATGAACTAGCTTTTCAGCATCAGATACAGATAAAATGTTCCTAAGCTTGGCGATATTTCTGAGGTGGAAGAAGGCTATTTTTGTAATATCGGAAATATGTTTTTCAAAGGACAAGTTGCTGTCTAATATTACGCCCAGGTCTTTCACTGTAGAGCTAGTAGTAATAGAACATCCTTCTAAGTACAGGTTGAATTGTGAGAGCTTCTGTGTACTGCTTTTTGGACCAATCAGTAATATCTCCATCTTATCAGGATTTAGTAATAGAAAATTATCAGCCATCCAATCTTTAATATCTTTAACACATTCTGTTAATCTGGACAGTTTAGATATTTCATCTGGTTTTGATGAGATATATAACTGTGTATCGTCAGCGTAACAATGGAAACTAATCCCATGCCTTCTAATGATGTTGCCTAAGGGAAGCATGTATATTGAGAAAAGCAGAGGTCCTAAAACTGAACTTTGTGGGACCCCATATTTCACTGGCATTACACTGGACAGTTCTCCAATTAATTCTACAAAATGGTATCGATCAGACAGGTAGGATCTAAACCATTTTAATGCCTGTCCCTGAATACCTATGTGATTTTGTAAGCGGTCTACAAGAATGTTATGATCTATAGTGTCGAATGCAGCACTAAGATCAAGTAAGACTAATATTGAGATGCAGCCTTGGTCCGAAGCTAAAAACAAGTCATTTGTGATCTTAACTAGTGCAGTTTCTGTACTATGATGGGGCCTGAAACCTGACTGAAATTCTTCAAGGATAAAGTTTTCCTGTAAGATGGAGCATAATTGAGTAGACACAACCTTTTCTAATATTTTAGATGTAAAAGGAAGGTTTGAAATCGATCTGTAATTTAATAAGTCATTAGGGTCTAGTTTAGGTTTCTTAAGAAGAGGCTTAATAACTGCTAGCTTAAAAGGTTTAGGGACGTGACCTAAATATAATGAGGAATTAATAATGTTGAGGAGAGGCTCTCCAGCTGTGTGTATCACTTCTTTCAGTAATCTAGTTGGAATTGGATCTAACAAACATGAAGTTGAATTAGCCGTGGTGATAAGTTTATACAGCTCTTCCTTCCCTATGCCTGTAAAGCATTGTAGCTTTAAATGTGGAGCTTTAGGTTGGACTAGACCACCGGATGCTGTCAAAGGTTGAACATCCATTATTTTGTTCCTGATACTATCGATTTTGTTGGTGAAGAAGTTCATAAAGTCCTCACTACTAAACTGTGATGGAGTATTCTCTTCAGATATCTGATGTTTTGTTAGTCTAGCCACTGTACTAAATAAGAATCTGGGATTGTTTTGGTTTATTTCTATCAGTTTGCTCAAATGCTCAGCCCTAGCAGCTTTTAGAGCCTGTCTATAGCTGGACATACTGTCTTTATACACACTTCTGAAAACTTCTAATTTAGATTATCTCCATTTTTGCTCGAGGTTACGGGTTGCTCTCTTGAGGGCGTGAGTATGACTATTATACCATGGTGCAGATGTTTTATCTTTGGCCTTTTTTAATCAGATGGGGGCAACAGTATCTAGTGTGCTGGAGAAAATAGTGCCTATGCTGTTAGTTAATTCATCTAGGTCATCTACATTTAGGGGTCTGGTGAGAAGTTGAGACAGATCCGGTAGATTACTTGTGAATCTGTCTTTAGTGGTCGGGATAATAGTTCTACCGAATCGATAATGAGGAGAGACATGTCTAATATGTTCTACAGGTAGAGTGTACACTAAGAGGTGATGGTCTGTGATATCATCACTTTGAGGTAAAATATCTATATCAGTGATATCTGTTCCATGTGATATAATTAAATCTAGCGTATGGTTAAAACGATGAGTTGGTCTAGTAATGTTTTGTTTAACCCCAAAAGAATTTAATAAATCCATAAATGCGAGTCCTAAGGCATCATTGGAATCGTCTACATGAATGTTAAAGTCTCCTACAATCAACACTTTGTCAAAATTAATCAGTAGGTCTGAGAGTAAATGTGCAAACTCTAAGAAAATCAGCGTAGGGCTCTGGGGGTCTATATACGGTGGCCAGCGCAAGATACAGTAGAGATTTTTTATTTATGTCTGTGAGTGTAACATTAAGGACAAGCACTTCAAATGAGTTAAACCTGGTTCCTGTTTTTTGAGTAACGGTAAGAGAGTTGCTATAAATAGTTGCAACACCACCTCCACGACCAGTCAGACGGGGCTCATGCTTATAGCAAAATCCTGACGGAGTGGACTCATTCAGACTAATGAATTCATTTGGCCTAAGCCAGGTTTCAGTAAGGCAGAGTGTATCAAAACTATAATCTGAGATCATTTCATTAACAATAAGTGCTTTCTGTGCAAGGGATCTAATGTTGAGAAGCCCAAACTTTAGGAATTGTTTTTCTTTAATTATTTGGCATTTTTCAGGTATAACTGCGATTAGATTATTTCGAGGGCTATTAATGAATTTATTCTTTGAGCTCACTATTCAGGGAACAGACACAGTTTCTATAGGATGAGCTATGTGTGCACTTGTATCAATCTGGTGAGCTGAAGAGTATCTATCATAATTGTAATCTGAGTTATGGCTTACCAGTCAGATGGTGTGTAGTGTCCTGGAGATGTTGTCCCCTGTTACTGTCCCCTTGTCAGCCTCATCAATTAGCAAGATTGCCATGGCGACCCCGTCCGTCCAGCTCTACCTTGCCTCCCTGGCTATGCAGACACAAACCCTGTGTGGACTGCACCAGCTGCCACGTTTTGGACTGGGGACATACCTGCTATACCAGCTGCCTGAGACCTGGGGCCCGGACAGTGCCTTCCCAAGAGTCAAGCACCTCCACTGATCTCAGCTCTGTCCCGCCAGAGTATCAGGAACTCGGGCCCGTATTTAGCAATGCCAAGGCCTTCTCTCTGCCCCACTCATTGCCCTTATGACTGTACCATTGATCTTCTTCCTGAGACTTCATCCCTGCATGGATGCCTGCACCACTTCACTAAGCCTGGAACGGAAGCTATGACCACTTACATTCGAAAGGCCCTGGCCGCTGGCATCATCTGTTCATCTTCATCACCCGCTGGACCTGGATTCTTCTTTGTTGAGAAGAAGGATGAGTCTCTCTGGCCTTGCATTGACTACCACGGTCTCAACGCTACAACGGTCATGAATCACTATCCGCTGCCTTTGATGTCTACTACCTTTGATCTTCTCCAGGCAGCTACTATCTTTATCAAGCTCGACCTGAGGAACACCTACCACCTGGTCCGCATCCGAGAGGGGGACGAGTGGAAGACATCATTCAACACTACCACTGGCCACTATGAGTACTTGGTAGTGCTGTTCGGCCTGACCAGTGTGTTGGCGGTGTTCCATGCTCTCTTGAACAACATCCTCCGGGAAACAAATTTTGATTATCTCTCTCTCCCTAGAGGCTATGTTTACTCCATCCTCCAATGGCTCCTCCAGAACCATCTGTATGTGTAAGCTGAGAAGTGCGAGTTTCACGTGCCCTCAACCACTTTCTTGGGGTTCATACGCTCAGCTGGAAGCATTCAGATGTACAAACCCGATTCCAAAAAAGTTGGGACACTGTACAAATTGTGAATAAAAACAGAATGCAATGATGTGGAAGTTTCAAATTTCAATATTTTATTCAGAATACAACATAGATGACATATCAAATGTTTAAACTGAGAAAATGGATCATTTTAAGGGAAAAATAAGTTGATTTTAAATTTCATGGCATCAACACATCTCAAAAAAGTTGGGACAAGGCCATGTTTCCCACTGTGTGGCATCCCTCTTCTTTTTATAACAGTCTGCAAATGTCTGGGGACTGAGGAGACAAGTTGCTCAAGTTTAGGAATAGGAATGTTGTCCCATTCTTGTCTAATACAGGCTTCTAGTTGCTCAACTGTCTTAGGTCTTCTTTGTCGCATCTTCCTCTTTATGATGCGCCAAATGTTTTCTATGGGTGAAAGATCTGGACTGCAGGCTGGCCATTTCAGTACCCGGATCCTTCTTCTACGCAGCCATGATGTTGTAATTGATGCAGTATGTGGTCTGGCATTGTCATGTTGGAAAATGCAAGGTCTTCCCTGAAAGAGACGATGTCTGGATGGGAGCATATGTTGTTCTAGAACTTGGATATACCTTTCAGCATTGATGGTGCCTTTCCAGATGTGTAAGCTGCCCATGCCACATGCACTCATGCAACCCCATACCATCAGAGATGCGGGCTTCTGAACTGAGCGCTGATAACAACTTGGGTTGTCCTTGTCCTCTTTAGTCCGGATGACATGGCGTCCCAGTTTTCCAATAAGAACTTCAAATTTTGATTCGTCTGACCACAGAACAGTTTTCCACTTTGCCACAGTCCATTTTAAATGAGCCTTGGCCCAGAGAAAACACCTGCGCTTCTGGATCATGTTTAGATATGGCTTCTTTTTTGACATATAGAGTTTTAGCCGGCAACGGCGAATGGCACGGTGGATTGTTTTCACCGACAATGTTTTCTGGAAGTATTCCTGAGCCCATGTTGTGATTTCCATTACAGTAGCATTCCTGTATGTGATGCAGTGCCATCGAAGGGCCCGAAGATCACGGGCATCCAGTATGGTTTTCCGGCCTTGACCCTTACGCACAGAGATTGTTCCAGATTCTCTGAATCTTTAGATGATATTATGCACTGTAGATGATGATAACTTCAAAATCTTTGCAATTTTTCTCTGAGAAACTCCTTTCTGATATTGCTCCACTATTTTTCGGGCCCCAGCATTGGGGGAATTGGTGATCCTCTGCCCATCTTGACTTCTGAGAGACACTGCCACTCTGAGAGGCTCTTTTTATACCCAATCATGTTGCCAATTGACCTAATAAGTTGCATATTGGTCCTCCAGCTGTTCCTTATATGTACATTTAACTTTTCGGGCCTCTTATTGCTACCTGTCCCAACTTTTTTGGAATGTGTAGCTCTCATGAAATCCAAAATGAGCCAATATTTGGCATGACATTTCAAAATGTCTCACTTTCAACATTTGATATGTTATCTATATTCTATTGTGAATAAAATATAAGTTTATGAGATTTGTAAATTATTGCATTCCTTTTTTATTCACAATTTGTACAGTGTCCCAACTTTTTTGGAATCGGGTTTGTACCCGGGCCACATCAAAGCTGTCAGGGAATGACCCCGACCTGAGTCTCGCTGGCAACTCCAACGATTCCACGGCTTCTCTAACTTTTATCGAAAATTCATCACCAGATTTGGCTCTATGGTGGCACCTCTCCATCAGCTTGTCTCCTTTTGGTCTCCTTTTCTTGGTCTCCCGGAGCTGAACAGTCCTTCCTCCATCTCAAAGACCTGTTCACAGCCGCTTGAATTCTTACCCTGCCTGACTCTGTTCTTCAGTTTGTTGTTGAGGTCAGCACTTCAGACACAGGGGTTGGAGCCATCCTTTCCCAAAGGTACCCTAAAGACAATCGCCTGCACCCTTGCACATTCTTTTCTTGCTGTCTCAGCCCAGCCTTAAGCAATTACTTCACTGGGGAATGTGAGTTGCTAGCCATCAAGCTAGCCCTGGAGGAATGGTGCCACTAGTTAGAGGGGGCCGAGCAGCCATTCATGGTCTGGACGGATCAAAAGAACTTAGAATACCTGCGGACAGTGAAGAGGCTGAACCACCGACAAGCCCGCCGGGGGCGCTCTTCTTTGACAGATTCAATTTCTGCCTGTTGTATCGTCCTGGTTCAAAGATTAGCAAGCCCGATGCCCTATCTCGCCAGTTCTCTCCAGTTGTAGGGGAGCCTACCATTGAGTTCATTCTTCTGTCTTCCGTCCTGTTCTGTGCCCTGCAACTGGACATTGAGAGAGAGGTCGAACGAGCCGCCAGCCTACCTGCCTGCAACTGAGAGCTGCCCTGAGGGAAGACTTCTGGTCGGCAACAGCCTGCGGTCCAAAGTCCTCTTGTGGTGCTACAGTTCCAGGCTACACTTTCACCCTGGGTGTGCATGCACTTTTTCCCTACTCCAGCAGTGGTTCTGGTGGCCCTCCATGAGGAAGGATACCTAGGAGTTCGTTGTTGCCTGCCCTGTGTGCTCCCAGCACAAGCTGTCCAGGTCACTGCCGGCCTTCTACGACCTCTCCCCAGGCACCCTTGGTCCCACCTATCCATGGACTTTGTAATTGGCCTTCCCTGGTCTGCCGGCAACATTGCCGTGCTTACTGTTGTGGATCATTTCTCTAAAATGGTCCACTTCGTTCCTTTGCCCAAGCTCCCTTCAGCCAAAGAAACAGCCCAGCTACTGATTCAACACGTCTTCTGTCTCCATGGCCTGCCGTGAGACATTGTGTCAGCCTGGGGGCCTCAGTTCACCTCCAACTTTTGCCTCTACTTAGGCTTCCACCTCAGACCAACAGCCAGACGGAGAGGCTTAACCAGGAATTTGAAACTGGACTCCGCATCCTCTGTGCCGTGGAACCAGACTCCTGGTCAGCGAATTTGGTTTGATATTAATTGCACAATTTATGATATCCTCCTCCACGGACTTTCACCCTTTCAGGCTTCCTATGGGCACCAGCCTCCACTCTTCACCAACCCAGAGCTGGTGGCCTCTGTACTGTGTGCCAGAGAGCTCGTCAAGCAGTGTTGTGGCACTTGGAGGAGGGACTGTCTCGCATTGCTCAAAAGCTCCTGGAGCTATGCTAGGTGGGCCAACCACAAATGTCGCCAGGTACCACATTGCTGTGTCGGCCTGCAGGAAGCTTGCACCCCACTTTGTGGGCCCCTTTCCCATTTCTAAAGTACTTAACCCTGTAGCGGTTTGACTCAGGCTCCCCAGGGTCCTCCGCATCCACCCTACCTGCTCGCTTGTATATCTGTCCCAGAACTCAACCTGTGATACGTCCCCTGTGTGCTTATTAAAGACAACTTTACATTTCATCTCATCAGCTTGACTTCTCTACACCAGTTCCTTCCCACTTTATGGTGTGAGGTCAAATCGACATGGCCGCTCACACTGTGCAGTGTATAAAGTTCCCCATTCTCTTTTTATAAACTATTTTTTGAGTCTCTAATGGATTTTAGGTAACTGATTGCATCTTTCAGGCTCAATGTTTGTCATGAGCTGCAGAGTGAGATACAGGTGAGTTATAGAAAGGTGTGTTATAATTAAAGAATAATCTTTAATATGAAAATAAACTAAATAATCACGTGGAGATACTGTACAACCATTTTTGATACAGATTTCTGTATCAGACTGGCGTGTGTGTGTGTGTGTGTGTGTGTGTGTGTTTGTGTGTGAATCATGGCTGCTTGTTCATAAAGACTTGTCCTTGTTACTCTGTTAGAGCGTGGGCTGAAAGTTCAGAGTGTGTGAGGAGGCAGCAAATACATCAGAAGAAATAAATAAAGTCACTCAGTGTGTGTGTGTGTCTCATTGCGATGTCTAAATGAGGACCTGAACACAGTCTGATTAAAGGTTTAGTTTTCTGTGTCCCAAATCTCTCTCTCTCTCTCTGCTCCCTTATTCCCTACACTGGAGCAGTATGTAGTGCACTAACACAGAGTACCCTAGATCAGAGAGAGTTTCACTTTCATCTGCAGGGTTCTGGAGTGTAGAACTGTGTGATTTCATCTCTAATTTATCTCACTGTCACTTCATCAGCTCATTCTGCAGGTGTAGAATTACTGACTCTAGCCCATCTGCTGCACTGCACAAAGTATTGGCACCCCTTTGTGCCATATGTCAGTTTAAATGGACTGCCACATCTGTTCCAGCATTCCAGCAGGATGATTTAGTGTGTACAGCCTTGACACTGACTTTGTAGTGTGTGTGTGTGTGTGTGTGTGTGTGTGTGTATTGTGTGTGTGTGTGGGTGTGTACTGGCATAACTGTAACTCTGTTCTCTCATTATAATGATGAATTTGTGTCCAGCTGTCGTTTCTACAGCTTGTGTGTGTGTGTGTGTGTGTGTGTGTGTGTGTGTGTGTGTGTGTGTGGTTTTCATCGAACAGATATGGTCCTATTTTAATATTTGTGAGTACTTTACATTTAGCATCTCTCACTCTCTATCTTTCTGGGTGGATTTTTTTCATAAAAGTCTAAATAACACCATCCAGAACATCACACACACACACACACACACACACACACACACACACACACACACACAGATAACAAAGTGCCCCAGCTGCACAATATGAAAATACATTAAAAGACAGCAGTAAATCTGTGTGTGTGTGTGTGTGTGTGTGTGTGTGTGTTGTGTGTGTGTGTGTGTGTGTGTGTGTGTGTGTGGGGCTTTCATCTCATTGTCTCAGCAGCACTCTGGTGGGACAGAGCCATGTGCATGTGCGTGGTGTGTGTGTGTGTGTGTGTGTGTGTGTGTGTGTGTGTGTGTGTGTGTGTGTGTGTGTGTGTGAGACCCTGCACCTCAGAGATCTTCTCTCCACACATTGAAATGAAAGAACACAGAGAAGAGAGATGAGCGTAAACATTATATCACATATCAGACTGATATTCAACTGATATTCCTGAAAATAAATCAGGTGGTTAATCAAGAGCAGGTAATAAGATAAAGGAGAGAATCTAAGCCTGTGATCAAACATTTTCACACACACTATATGATTTCCTGAGATTCTGGTCAAAGTGTGTTTCTATATCACTGCAGACTGAATGATCGTGATGATGTTCGATAGTTTGACTGTAAAGCCATTAATTAAAAATCTGACGTTTTCCCTCTTCCTGTGTCAACACATGACATGATGAGGATGAAATGAAAGAGAAGATTGTGAGGTGGAGCAGGACGCAGGGTGCGGGAGAAAAGCTCAGGTGTAATAAATGCTGTGTCGTTAGCACTACAGCTACACAGAACTCCAGTTCATTTTGATGACTCACTGTTAGCACCACAGGACTGCACCTTTAATCATTTAAACTGCAGAGAGAGAGAGAGAGAGAGAGAGAGAGAGAGAGAGAGAGAGAGAGCAGAGCCTTGTCTTAATCCAACAGTCCAGACTTTTCACGGGCGAATGTTCCTGTCTCTCCTCTGTGGGAAAAGAACAGCGATTAAATGAGTGGAGAAAGCGGCGTGTGGTGAAGAGTGACGTTCTCATTCCCCTGATTCTCTATCTCATCCCTCCATCCAGCAAGAGTGAGAGACAGTCTGACACACACACACAAACACACACACACACACACTCTCACACAGGTTTTGTCCCTGTATTCTGGCTCTGAATGGGGGAAATGTGGAGAGATTGACAGAGCGCTGAAGGGCAGGACAGATCTAATCTGATCACGTCCACACTGTCCTTCTGTCTCTGATGGACGAAGTGAAAACTAAATGTCCTTTTTCTTTCAAGGACACAAAGTCCAACAGTCTGAGTGTATAAATGACCATCAAACACTTTTATTCCTCACGTACTAGGAGTTGGTATTAACTGTACTAGCTACGTCTCCTCACCAGAGACACTCGTCTGCTTCCTCCAGGCTTCATCTTTCCTCCTGTACACATGTCTCTGTACACATCACTGAGCAGGTATGTGGCCACAGTTTCTTCTGTTTTTGTAGGAATTAATTGCAGGTAAGTTCTAGCTTCAAACCAAAAAAAACACGAAAACTGAGTCACTTCATTTATGATTCTTCATAAATGTGTGTGTGTTTGTATGTCATGTATGTATGTATGTTTGTTTGTATGTGTGTATATGTCTGTGTGTGTATGTGTTTGTACGTGTGTTTGTCTTATGTTGCACTTGGTCCTCATTCTGATCCTTATGTGTGATGTCTCAGTGCGTGACACATTATTTTCGCACATCTCTACTCACCTGAGTTTTGAGAATCATGAGAATCAATCAATCACATAGGAGACAACAATTAACACATCTGGCTCTGAAATCTCCAGCTGGAGAACCCAATGAACCCACAGACCCATAGGGTGGAGGCCTCCACAGGCACTGCGTGGACACTACACACACACACACACACACACACACACACACACACACACACACACCTAATCCATTAGAAATGAAATATTTAAATCTTTGTTGATTAATCGGAAGATTCAGGACTCATTTTTATAATAAGTATATTATAATCTTAACATAAACCCTACACACATCTGTGCTGTCTGATGTACCAATAGGATCCATATGCGGATAAAACGTGGTTGTAATAGAATCCCCCCTCCGAGAAACACCTCCAGGTGCTCTTCAGCTGGGGTGAATGTGGGATCGGGGCATCCAGGGTGCACCTGATCGAATTCTCTGATGCGGAACAGATCCAGTATGCCCCTCAAATTGACCCATTAGCATTCATTGGGGCTGTACCCCTACCAATCGACGAGGTATTGTAGGCGTCCTCTCCTTTGTCGGGAATTGAGGATCAAGTGGACCAGGTAGGGGCGGGAGATCAGGGTTATCTCCAGTGGTGTCTGAGGCAGTTTAAGGAGGGAGGCATGGAACAATGGGGATATGCGGTAGCTGGCAGGCAGTTTGTGTAGGTTGGTTACAGGGTTAATTTGGTAAGAAAAATTTTTAAATGGGTCAATGTCCCTGGGGCTCAACTTGCGGCACGGGAGCCTGAGGTGCATGTATTGGGTTGGGAGCCACACCATTTGTGCCAGTTGATATTAGGGGTGTGGCCGTCTCTTGCAATTGGCTTGCATGCACTGGTGATGGATTGCTCATTGGAGGCAAACGTCTACACTCTCCCACACGTCCCTGCTCTGCCGGAAATAGATGTCTACCGTAGGGATGTCTGAGGACTCACCTGACCATAGGAACAGTGGAAGTTGGTAACTAACAACAGCAAGGACCACCAGAAGGTGTTTTAGAGGAGCCGTGTTTTTCGTTGGATCCCAAGTGTCCGGTACTGGGGAGGTAGGGATCCACTTTATGATTTGCCTTCAGAAAGCATTGGGAACTTATAGTCATGCATGAAGACACCCCGTGGGTCGCGCTTTGTCTTGTTGGGCTTGACGGATTTCTTCCATGTTGTCCCAACGTATCTGTGGCACAATTACAGAGGAGGGCAAAACAGGCTTGGACACAGTTACAGCGTGGATAGGGCCATGGTGATGAGAGAGGGTGTTGGCTTTATTATTTGGTTCTGTGCCAAGAGGTGAAATTGAAGAAATGAAAAGCAGTGAAATTGAAGAAAATGAAAAGCAGTACCTGTTATGCTTGCCTGTGGTAGAGTTGTTTGACTCCCCTGATATATTCAAGGTTCCTTTGGAATTTCACTTTGATTTATAGCAGTTCACAGTTTCCTACATCATAGTTTGTAGGGGGTCAACTTCCTTGAGTAGAAAGTGCAGGAATGGAGTTTCCCTGGGTCTCCATGGCACTGAGATAATATGGCCTCTATCTCAAAGCTTAAGGCATCTACCTCAATGACAAAAGGGAGGTTGGGGTCTGGGCATCATAAGATGGGGGCTGTCATAAATTACTGCTTGAGTTGTTCGAAGGCTGTCTGCACTGTGTCTGACCAGCATAGATTCTTGGGTTTGTCTCAGAGCAAGGCAGTGAGGGGGGCTGATACCATGCTGTACCTCAGCTGAATTGCCTGTAGAAGTTTGCGAATCCCAGAAACTGTTGTAGGTTTTTGATGCTGGAAGGGATGAGCCACTCAAGATTCAAGATTCAATGTGTTTATTGTCATGTGCACAGTGAGGAAACAAGTTTCCCTGTACAATGAAATTCTTTCTTTGCTGTCCACAGTGAATGCCAGACAAGTCCAAGAAACTGTAAAAAGTAGAATTAAAATAAATATCAAACACACACATAAAATACAAACATAATTAAAAAAATAAAAATAAACTACGCAGCAGAATTAGATATAGACAATGTTTAGATATAGACTAAAAATTGAAAACAACTGTAGATGGTAATAGCAGCTGTAGATGGTAATAGCAGCAGTAACATTAACAATGTGCAAATTGAATGCAACTGTAGATGGTAATAGCAGCAGCAGTAACATTAACAATGTGCAAATTGAACATGTGCAAACTGTGGATAATAGAGGTAGCATTAACATTAACCATTTGCAGTGAGATGCAGCCACTTGATATTGCACATTTGTTAATATTACTGCTGTTATTATATGAGGAGGAGCAATTTAGTTCAGCTGATCTATGAGATAGATGAAACTAGTCTAGTGTCCTCTGGCTACCTGTTTAAAAGTCTAATGGCTGAGGGAAAGAAGGAGTCCCTTAATCTGGAGGTCCTGCATTTCACACTCCTTTACCTCCGTCCTGAGGGTAGGAGTGTGAACAGCCCATGTTGGGGATTGGTGGGCTCCTTAATGATGGAGGCAGCACTTCTGTGGACTCGAAGGGATGAGCCACTCTGTCACTGTGCTCACTTTTCTGGCATCCATTTCCACACCTCAGCTGCTGATGATGTAGCCAAGGAAGGTGCCTTTTGGTTATCCTTGGTTGTTATCTTCAGCAAAACAATGCAGGTAGTAATTGGAAGTTAAAGTTCCTCTACTAGCTGCTGGTGGATGATATTGATAGCTGAGCCAGAGTCAACTAGGGCTGGAACATGATGAGAGGAATTACCATAGAGTACAAGAACTGGTAACTGCATACAGGCGGGTGTGCTTGCCTTAGGAGATCGCATTGTGGGTTTCTCTGGGCAGGCCAAGCATCAATGTATGGCCTGGCCACAGTAGTAACAGAGTTGGAGGCGATGGCAGTGCTGGCAGGCCTCAGGAGGGACCCAGGTGCGGCCTATCTGCATGGGCTCCGGTGCTTTGTGGCTGGGCAAATTTACTTAGGCTTGGGTGCTTGGGGGCAATTGTGAAGAAGGTTATGGCCATGGTGATATATTGTGCCAGGTTGGAGTCCTCATCCCAGCAGGCCAATTCAACCTGGAGCATAGGGTTTAGGCCCTTATGAAAAATGGCCTTGAGCTTGGAGTCGGTGCCCTGGCAGAGCTGAGGTAGCTGATCAGTGACACTGCTGCCTCCAGCAAGTGCTGATGTGCTGGAACACCTCTCGTAGTAAAACGTGCGTACCTGAGCGTCACCATCCCAGATGGCTGTCACCCAGTCCAGGGTCTTGCCGGTGAGCAGTGTGAGGAGAAAGGCATATTTGGTGGCATCACTGCGATAGGCGTCCGACTGATGTCTGGCTATGTAACACCAGGGTCCTGGAGAAACGTTGTTTCATTTCACTATGTACTGCATCAGCTATATGTGGTTGAAATGACAATAAATCTCCTTGACATTTTGACTTAATGTGTAAAGAACACCTCACATTTTTTGGGCAGGGCCATGCACATCGGGTCGCTCCTACATCCCATAGCGTTAGCCAGGGCCTGGAGAAGCTAGGTATTTATGGCCTGCAGGGCGGTGAGCTGCTCTTGGTAGGCCATGAGGTCCTGTCCCTTCTGATCCACGATGGCTTGAATAACATCCACTGGATCCAGGACAGGCAATGTTTCCTGTAATGAGTCATATGTGGATAAAACTTGGTTGTAACACTGATATGCAATATGAAAAATATGTAGATATTCAAAATCATTGTCTACCGCTTATCCGAACTATACTCGGGTCATGGGGAGCCTGTGCCTATCTCAGGCGTCATTGGGCATCAAGGCAGGATACACCCTGGATGGAGTGCCAACCCATCGCAGGGCACACACACACACTCTCATTCACTCACACAATCACACACTACAGACAATTTAGAGATGCCAATCAACCTACCACGCATGTCTTTGGACTGGGGGAGGAAACCGAAGTACCCGGAGGAAACCCCCGAGGCACGGGGAGAACATGCAAACTCCACACACACGGCGGAGGCGGGACTCGAACCCCCAACCCTGGAGGTGTGAGGCAAACGTGCTAAACACTAAGCCACCGTGCACCTATTCAAAATCAGTGTAAAGATAAAACATGACTGACTTTAGCTTTAACCTAGAGACTGTCTCTCACACACACATACACACACACACATACACACAGACTCATTTCCTCTCTTTTATCCCTGCTGTCACTGTAGAATGGCTCTCGCTCTCTTTCAAGTGCAAAAAGCCTTTTTAAAAAGAAAAGAGTTGTCAGGTTGACAACTCATAATGAGCACACACACACACACACACACACACAAAACCCTATAGCATGCACTTTGAACAGTTTTATGTAGATGAATTGTCTGCTGGTTCTGTAGTTTATTCTACAGGAAGACAGACATTTTTCTACAGAATTAAAATCAGTATTTTATGGTAGAGTCAAAATATGATACATTAACTTGGCTTTGGCTTCGGCTTGATTGACAAAACTCCAGATTTCATGTAGAATTCCCCATTTTTCAAACTTTTTCGGGTTGTTGTGAATGCTTGTATACCTAAGATTTCTATCATTGTTTTAAAAGTCAGATTTTCTATAAGTCATAAAAGTGTGATTTATTTTAGAAACAGTAAATACATGGTGTATTTTTTTTGTGTGTGTGTGTGTGTGTGTGTGTGTGTGTGTGTGTATCTCAGTGTATGATTTTGATTAAAATGTAGTAAATTAACAGATGAAGTGATGGATTATATGCTGTCAAGCAGGAATTAGAAATATTAACTGAAAATGTGCTGGTTAAAATAGTAAATGACAGAATTGGGGGCCGGGGTTTCAGACAGTGTTGTAGACAGTAGTCGCTCCACTGATCAATGCTTCCCAAAATCCACCTGATGTTCGGGTTGGTGTTTAGCCAGCCAGGGGTGTCCCAGGATGAAATCTACTGCTGACTCCTCCAGCACCAGCAGAGATAACATCTCCTCATGAAGACAACCAATCCGTAGAGTCAATTCCAGCGTTTTCCACTGCATCAGCCCCTTGCCCAATGGCTTTCCCTGAATAGTGGTGATTCGGTAACCGAGTGGGGGTTCTTTGGCAGGGTACCTTGCAGGAGGACAGCAGATGTGAGGAGATGAAGTTCCCAGATGACCCAGAGTCAAAGAGGACTTTCACCGAGAAGGATCGAGAGGCATGGATTAACACGGCATCATGGTAACGTGGAGTAGCTACGGTAGAGCTGATATGGATAGTACTCACCTTTAGGCATGGAGGACGGGCTGGGCAGGTTTGAAGGAGGTGGTCATTTTCTCCACACTACAGGCAAAACCTTTGGTGTAAACGACGTTGGCATTCATCGGCCAATAAGCAGTACTGGTCCATCTGCATAGGTTCTGGTGCTGGGGAGCTGCAGGAGGATGAGGTGTCAGAAGGTGTCCCTTCCTCGATGGAGACCGCGAAGAGATGTTGTGAGATATGCTGGGCCTTCAACATGAAGAGTTCCAGTCCCATAGAGTCATCATATATCGCCATCTGCTGTCGGATTTTGGGATTTAGGCTGCGCCGGTAAACCGATAGTACCGCTACCTCGTTCCAGCCACTAGAGGCCGCCAGCATGCGGAAATAAATGGTGTAGTCGTGAATGGCCCAATTGGCTTGCCGCAAACTCAACAGTTCATCATGTACGGATAAGGCGGAAGTGCTTGTGCCAAACACGTCCTTAAAGTGCACTAAAAATGGGTCAAGGGATTGCATTACCGGACTTTCCATGGTCCACATTGACTCAGCCCAGCGACAAGCTTTTCCTGACAGCAGTGAGATGATGAATGCGATCTTTGTGTGGTCTCCAGAGAATTGATGGGGAAGCATCTTGAAATAAAGCTGACACTGCATCAGGAAAACCTGACACTCTGACACCTCACCCAAATAAGTTGCCGGTACGACCATGGGACAGGCAGAGGCAGATGGAGTAGATGGGGTGAGTGATAATTGAAGGGCGGCACGCAGGGAAGAGACAAGTTTGGTGACTGGGTCCGGTGTGACTGGATCTCCAGCTTCCATCTCGGTGTGACTTTTAGTCTTTATTGGGGCTAGTATTCTGTTACACTTTACCAAGGAGGAGGACCGAGAGGAAGCATATAAGTGCAGAGTGGACTTTAATTACAAAACACACTGGTGAAAACAAAGAAACTGAAACGGCACACAAATAAAAGACACTGAAAAAAACAAGCTAAACTGAAACACTGTAGTTAGAACCCTAACAAAGTCCCAAAGTGAAAAAGCACGGCAGAAGCACAGACGATAGATCCATAGAGCACAGTCAGGAAGAGAAGTCTCTGAGGAAACAACCATAATACTAGCCAACAACTGAGTGGAGTGAGGGAGCTAAATAGTGCACTGGTAATTGGGTGCAGGTGACAGTGCTAGAATTCCGTTGATTGGAGTCGTGGTTGAGTGGCTGTGGTCGGTGAATCAAGATGGCGCCGCGGACGGCAGCCATGGTGTTTCGGTGCGCTCTACTTTTCCTTATTCTGTGTTCCTATTCAGTCTTGTATCACAGTTCTGGTGGCTCCTATTCCAGAGAAGAGCTCATGAACATCAGAGCTACTACCCCAGTGGACTTATTTCCAAGTTTTCTGGCTTCTACCGCGGATTTACTGGCGATTTTAATCAAAGAGGCACGTAACAAAGTGAAGTCCTGCAGAAGAGGGAAACGCTCAGGTGTGCTTGTGCGGCTCCGCCGGCGCGGATTACGCACAGCGCTCCCTGGGATATTCCTCTCTAATGTGCGCTCACTTTGCAACAAAATGGATGAGCTGACCCTGCAGATGAACAAAAACAGAGACTTTCCTACGTCTTGTGTTTTGTGCTTCACGGAAACATGGCTGTGTGATGCTATACCGGACTCTGTGCTACAGCTGGGCGGATTTAATCTTTATAGAGCGGAGAGACACACAGAGCTCTCCGGCAAAACAAAAGGTGGTGGAATCTGTTTTTATATTAACAACAGTTGGTGTAATGATGTGAAAGTACTGTCTCAACACTGTTCCCCGGACCTGGAGGCCTTCATCATTAACTGCAAGCCCTTTTACTCTCCCCGTGAGTTCTCCTCATTCATTCTCGTCGGTGTTTACATCCCGCCACAAGGTAATGTGCGCGAAGCACAGTGCGCGCTGGCTGACGAGATACAGAGTGTGGAACGAACAAACCCGGATGCCTTGGTTATTGTCCTAGGAGACTTTAATAAAGGTAATCTCTCACACGAACTGCCCAAATATAAACAGTTTATTAAGTGCCCGACCAGAGAGGGGAACGTACTGGACCATTGCTACACCACCATCAGCGGTGCTTATCGTGCTGTCCCTCGTGCCGCACTGGGCCAGTCTGACCACATCATGGTGCATTTGATTCCTGCATACAGGCAGAAATTAAAACTCTGCAAACCTGTTGTGAGGACATCAAAGAAGTGGACCAGTGAGGCTGTGGGGGAACTTCAGGGGTGTTTGGACTGTACAGACTGGGATGTTTTTAGGTCTACCACCAACAGTCTGGATGAGTACACAGACACTGTGTCGTCCTACATTTACTTCTGTGAGGACAGCATCATTCCAACATGCACCAGGGTGAGTTATAACAATGACAAACCCTGGTTCACAGCCAAACTCAGATGGCTCAGGTCAGAGAAAGAGGCCGCATACAGAAGTGGAGACAGAGGAAAATACAAGGAGGCTAAGTACAGATTTAGCGAGGAGGTGAGAAAAGCTAAAACAGAGCATGGTGAGAGAATGCAACAACAATACCAAACCAACGACTCTGCCTCTGTCTGGAAAGGGCTTAAAGCGATCACCAACTACAAGCCTAGAGCCCTCCACTCTGTAAACAACCTGCGATTGGTCCAACAGCCTGAATGAGTACTACTGCCGTTTTAAAAGACAATGGAACAGTCCTGACCCCCCCCCATCTTCCCCCCATCAGCTATCACCCACACAGCTCCACACCTCAGCAACACCCCATCCTCCACCCCTGACACCTCTCACCATCAAAGAGGAAGAGGTGAATAGACTGTTCAAACGTCTGAACACCCGCAAAGCTACAGGCCCAGACTCCGTGTCCCCCTCCCTCCTGAAGCACTGTGCCAATCAGCTGTCCCCAGTGTTCACAGACATTTTTAACACCTCACTGGAGACCTGCCACGTGCCAGCCTGCTTCAAGACCTCAGCCATTGTCCCAGTCCCCAAAAAGACAAAGATAACAGGACTTAATGACTTCAGACCCGTCGCCCTGACTTCTGTGGTCATGAAGTCTTTTGAGCGCCTCGTGTTGTCCTACCTCAAGGACATTACAGACCCTCTCCTGGATCCACTATAGTTCGCCTACAGAGCCAACAGATCTGTAGATGATGCTGTGAACATGTCCCTCCACTTCATCCTTCAGCATCTGGATTCCCCAGGATCCTATGCCAGGATACTGTTTGTGGACTTTAGTTCTTCTTTCAATACGATCATCCCAGCCCTGCTCAGAGACAAGCTCTTCCAGCTGAATGTGCCTGACTCCATGTGCAGTTGGATCACAGACTTCCTGACAGACAGACGGCAGTTCGTGAGGTTGGGAACGCATGTCTCTGACCTCCAGCACATCAGCACTGGATCCCCCCAAGGCTGTGTCCTTTCTCCTCTGCTATTCTCCCTTTACACCAACGGCTGCACATCTGGTCACCAGTCTGTCAAACTTCTGAAGTTTGCTGATGACACCACCCTCATCGGCCTCATCTCTGATGGGAACGAGTCGGCCTACAGGGGTGAGATTGATCGTCTGGTGTCATGGTGCAGCACGAACAACCTGGAGCTCAACTCCCTAAAGACAGTGGAGATGACAGTGGACTTCAGGAAGGACCCAGCCCCCCGCCCCCCTGTCATCCTCTGTGACTCCCCGGTGTCATCTGCTGAGTCCTTCTGTTTCCTAGGCACCACCATCACCAAGGAGCTCAAGTGGGTGCAGAACATCAGCTCCCTCACCAAGAAGGCTCAGCAGAGGATGTATTTCTTGCGGCAGCTGAAGACGTTTCTCCTCCCTGTAAAGATGCTGGTTAACTTCTACACTGCCATAATTGAATCTGTCCTCACATCCTCCATCACAGTCTGGTTTGCTGCAGCTACAGCCAGGGACAAGGCCAAACTGCAGCGTGTCATTCACTCAGCTGAGAAGGTGATTGGCTGCAGTCTCCCATCTCTTCAAGAGCTGTACGTCTCCAGGTCCCGGAGACGTGCAGCCAAGATCGCAGCTGACCCCTCTCATCCCGGTAATGAACTCTTTCGGTCCCTCCCCTCTGGAAAGAGGCTTCGGTCCATCAGGACCAGGACCTCACGCCACAAAAACAGTTTCTTCCCCACTGCAGTCAGCCTGCTGAACAGTGCCCCACTTACCCCCAGATGACCCCCCCCCAAGAACTTACAGACAACCATGACACTTTCACATTCTAAATTGCACTACATCTTTTGCAACTCATCTTCTGTACACAATATTTATTTCATTATCGATTGTACATACAGGATATACTTATCTGGTCAGTCACTCTCACTCAACTTCAAACTTCTGTGTACATATTTATTATCATTCTCATTTGTGTACATATGTTATCTGTATATATGTTTGGACAGTCTCCTTCAATTTCACTTACACTTACATTATAAATCGCAACTTTATTTAATTTATTATAGTTTATTTTATTATTTTAAAATTTTATCTGTTTATATGTTTTGCACCTGACACCAAGACAAATTCCTAGTACTGTAAAGTGCTCTTCGCGAACCCTTTGCTGTACCTGGCAATAAAAACTTTTCTGATTCTGATTCTGATTCTGAATCCATGACAGTTGCTGCTTAATACAAAACAAGATGGTGGCACGGCAGTAGCACGCAGCAGCCACTCTGGATCAAAAATGGTGTTATTGTCCTCATATGGGGGGGCACGGTGGCTTGGTGGCTAGCACGTTTGCCTCACACCTCACACGATTGCCTCCTGCCTCTGCCATGTGTGTATGGAGTTTGCATGTTCTCCCCGTGCCTCGGGGGTTTCCTCCGGGTGCTCCGATTTCCTCTCCAAAAACATGCATTGTAGGTTGATTGGCATCTCTAAATTGTCCCTAGTGTGTGATTGCGTGAGTGAATGAGAGTGTGTGTGTGCCCTGCAATGGGTTGGCACTCCGTCCAGGGTGTATCCTGCATTGATGCCCAATGACGCCTGAGATAGGCACAGGCTCCCCGTGACCCGAGTATAGATCGGATAAGCGGTAGACAATGAATGAATGAATGAATGTCCTCATATAGCCCGACTATCACGGCATATGGACACCAGATACAATAGTGTTCATGTGTATGGCTGCCAGACACTATTAGAGTTTGGAAATAATGCACCAGCCAACGTGCATGATGAACTACGGAAAAGCCTTCATGATCTCGGCTTGCTGCGAAGACCAGGCCCTGAGTCCTAGGTGTTGCCCGATGACGGTGGCCAGGAGAGGAGTCGACGAAGGTGGTGCGTGAGAAAGTGGAAGCGTGGCAAGAGGGCGGGTGTCCATGCTAGGCTAAAAACAAACCCTAGCTGGCCAGCACTCCCCTCCATACTTCTTTCCAATGTCTGCTCCCTGGATAATAAACTGGACTACATCCGACTCCAGGGACTCCACGACTCCTGAGACGTGGCTCAGCGACAGAGTTCCGGATGCCGCCATTCAGCTAGATGGGCTAACCGTGTTTTGAAATGCAGAAATGCAGCTCTGTACGGTAAGACTCGCGGAAGTGGTTTATGTCTTTACATCAATGCGGAATGGTGCAAGAACTCTGGGCTTGTTTCTAGCAACTGTTCATCGTTAGTGGAGTTTGTGACTATTAGATGCAGACCATTTTATTTACCACGGGAATTCACCATCGCATTTATTGTCGGTGTGTACATTCCCCCTGTGCTAATGCTAAAGAGGCTCTGTGTGAGCTCTACAGAGCTATTAGCGAGCTGCAGAATGCTCCCCCGACGGATTGTTTATTATCGGTGGAGATTTCAATCATGCAAATCTCAAGTCTGTTCTCTGTAAATTCCATCAGCATGTGGACTTTGCGACCAGAGGAGTGAACGCGCTGGATCTTGTTTACACAAACATTCCCAGCATGTATTGTGCGGAGCCCTGGCCCCACCTCAGCTACTCATACCACATCTCTGTTATGTTGATTCCAGCATACAGACCACTTGTCAGACGCTCTAAACCGGTTCTGAAACTGGTTAAAACCTGGCCAGAAGGAGCCATCTCTGCTCTTCAGGACTGTTTTGAGTGCACTGACTGGAATATGTTCAGGGAGGCTGCAACCAACGGCGATACCACAGATTTGGAGGAATATACGTCATCAGTAACCAGCTACATCAGCAAGTGCATCGATGACATGACCATCTCCAAATCCCTCACCACACACTCCAACCAGAAGCCGCGGATGATCGCAAAAGTGCGTACGCTGATAAAATCCAGGGACTATGCCTTCAGAGCTGCAGACAAGGATGCCCTAAGAACAGCATGGGCTAAACTGTCTCAAGACATCAGGGAGGCAAAGCGTACACACTCCCAGAGAATCCACAGCCACTTCCAGAGCAGCGGTGACACTCGGCACATGTGGCAAGGCATCCAGTCTATCAACAACTACAGGCCAGCTCCACCTGCCTGTGACAGTGATGCCTCCCTTCCAGATGCACTAAACAGCTTCTATGCTCAGTTTGAGGCACAGAATAATGTGACAGTGAGGAAGACCATCCCTCCTCCAGGTGCTCTGTCTCACCACGGCTGACATGAGGAAAACTATGCAGAGTTAACCCACGGAAAGCTGCTGGAACAGACAACATTCCTGGCAGAGTGCTCAGGGAATGTGCAGAACAGCTAGCAGATGTCTTCACTGACATCTTCAACATCTCCCTGAGCAGCACCGTCGTCCCAACGTGCCTAAAGGCCACCACCATCTTCCCTGTGCCGAAGAAGTCTCCAGCGTCCTGTCTCAATGACTACCGTCCCATTCCACTCACACCCATCATCATGAAGAGCTTCGAGAGTCTTGTCATGAGGCAAATCAAGGACCTGCTGCCACCATCACTAGACCCCATGCAGTTTGAATCAGAATCGCTCCACGGACGATGCCATCAGTACAACTCTCCATCTGTCCCTCACACACCTGGAAAATAAGGACACTTATGTTTAAATGCTGTTCATCGATTTCAGTTCAGCATTCAACACAATCATCCCTTAGCACCTGACCAAGAAGCTGAGTCTGCTGGGCATCAACACCTCCCTCTGCAACTGGATCCTGGACTTCCTGACTGGTAGACCTCAGTCTCGGGAACAACACCTCCAGCACCACTACACTGAACACTGGAGCTCCTCAGGGCTGCGTGCTCAGTCCACTGCTGTTCACTCTGCTGACTCATGACTGTGCAGCAATGCACAGCTCCAACCACATAATGAAGTTCGCCGATGACACGACCGTGGTGGGTCTCATCAACAAGAATGACGAGTCAGCATACAGAGAGGAGGTGCAGAGGCTAACAGCCTGGTGTAAAGCCAATAACCTGTCTCTGAACGTGAAGAAAACGAAAGAGATGGTTGTTGACTTCAGGAGAGCGCAGAGTGACCATTCTCCACTGGACATCGACGGGTCTAATGTGGAGATTGTCAAGAGCTCCAAATTCCTCAGTGTTCACCTGGCAGAGGACCTCACCTGGTCGCTCAACACCAGCTCCATCACCAAGAAAGCCCAGCAGCGTCTCTACTTTCTGCGAAGGCTGAGGAAGGCTCATCTTCCACCTCTCATCCTGACCACCTTCTACAGAGGGACCATTGAGAGCATCCTGAGCAGCTGCATCACTGGCTGGTTCGGGAATTGCACCATCTCGGATCGCAAGACCCTGCAGCGGATAGTGAGGACAGCTGAGAAGATCATCAGAGTCTCTCTTCCCTCTATTACAGACATTTACTCCACACGCTGCATCCACAAAGCCAACAGCATTGTGGATGACCTCACACACCCCTCACACACAGTCTTCACCCTCCTGCCATCTGGAAAGAGGTACTGTAGCATTCAGGAGGAACGTTGTTTCATTTCACCATGTACTGCATCAGTTATATATGGTTGAAGTGACAATAAAGCTTCTTTGACTTTGACTAATACGCAGAGCTCCTTCTGTCCTTCTCACTATGTGCTGCTGGAGTGTGTGTGTGTGTGCGTGTGTGTGTGTGTGTGTTCTGCATTTGGGTGACCAACAGAACAATACACACTGATTATAGCCAGAATATTTCAGCTGTGTGTGTTGATCTCCTAAGTGCAGCACTCTGTGTGTGTGTGTGTGTGTGTGTGTGTGTGTGTGTGTGTGTGTGTGTGTGTGTGTGTGTTTGTGTGTTTGAGAGAGTGAGAGAGAGAGAGAGAGAGAGAGAGAGAGAGAGAGAGAGAGAGAGAGAGATTAAAAAATTAAAAGGAAGATTGTTTCATGTTTATTTGTATGTTTGTGCTTAAATTATGCAGTGTTTCAGTGGATTTATAAAATGTGGTTTAATGTGATACATTAAGTATGTGTGTGTGTGTGTGTGTGTGTGTGTGTGTGTGTGTGTGTGCGTGTGTGTGTGTGTGAAAGGTGCCCCATCTTCTAATATCCCCCTTTTGTTTTATGTTATTTATTTAAGCAATGAATGAGATGCAAAAAATAATGACATGCAAAATGTGTGAGCTCAGTATCGCCACCTTGTGTCCATCTCTCTCTCTCTCTCTCTCACACACACACACACACACACAGAGAGAGATGATGCCACACTCCCGGTTCACATGCCACGCTCAGACCCCCGACATGCGTGAGTTCCCGGTAAAGCGCGAGCAATGTTGCGTGTGTGTGCGTGTGTGTGTGTGTGTGTTTGAGATGAGGCTATGAATCAGTATGGATGCGTGTATGTGAGAGAGAGAGAGAGAGAGAGAGAGAGAGAGAGAGAGAGAGAGAGAGAGATGCCGGTGTGTGACTGGATTATATGGAGTAACAGCGCGAGCGCGAGCACCTGGTGATCCAGATGAGCGCGCTGGAGAAATTTAACACCTGAAACACGGACGAGCAAAAACACATGAGAGAGAGAGAGAGAGAGAGAGAGAGAGAGAGAGAGAGAGAGAGAGAGATGGATTCCAACCTGTTTTGACCTTCTGGTTTCACATCACCTGCACATGACCTCAGGTGAGCTCACCTTTTTTTATTTTCTCGTCATATGTTTATCTGTTTCGTTACATTCAGTGTTGTGGACTGTTGGTAAAGTGAGTTAGTTCCTGTTTTGTCTCCTCCGTTATAGCAGCTATAAACAGTGGTTAATAATAATAATAATAATAGTAATAATAATAATAACTCTGCTAATAAGATCTGTAATGAGAGGAATAATGAAAAGAAATCCAACAGTAATAAATAATTAGTGACACTAACGAGAGGAACGAGATGTGCCGTAACGATGCTCTGATCATGCTTGTCCATTTCCATTCTCACTGACGGCGTCCTGACTCTCCCATTAGTCAGAAAACTGTCTCCTTGTATTTGTTCTCATTTGTTCTCCTTCTTGAGGTTTAATGGTGTTTTTTTGGCTCATTCCACACCATCTGGATGATTCTGGAATTATCCAGTTCCTCAGTTGAACCTCTGTATATGTTTGCTTATTGAAATAACAGCAGAATCCTGCGTCTCAGGTTCAGCTGTAAACACGTCATAATGATTAGCGGCCAGTTGCAGCAGCGTCGTAACTGACGCACACCTCGGGATGGTACCGGATCAAACCATTAGCTTGTGTGCAGTGCAGTGTGTGATTAGCTAACACTGTTTAATCTTCATCACACTGGGACTTAAGTTCATCTCTATCTTCATGTTCCTGCTGCGTCACATTTCATTTCCAAAGTCACCCACCACTGTTTAATGATCCACATAGACCTGTCAACAGGGAATTATGAGAGAGAGAGAGAGAGAGAGAGAGAGAGAGAGAGAATGAATTTGTGAAAATAGAGAGAGAGTATGTCTCTCTGGCTCTGAGCTCTGATTGGTGAAGTTCACCAGGAGCTGAAAAGTGAATTGTGTCACTGCATTTTTCCATTATTATACTAGATGTATCTCTGGACATGAGGGGCATTGGTGGCTCAGTGGTAGGTTACTCACCTATCATGCAGAAGGCCCGGGTTTGATTCCAGCCAATGCCTCAACCCCAGCCACTGGATGCAGTGCCGGTCCCAAGCCCAGAAAAAAGGGAGGGTTGCGTTAGGAAGGGCATCCGGCGTAAAACATTTGCCAAGTTGTTGTGCGGACCAGTTGGTACGCTGTGGCGACCCCGAACAGGGAGCAGCCGAAAGCAACTTCTTCTTCTTCTCCTTTATCTCTGGACATGACCTTTGTGCTAATGAAAAACAACACACACACACACACACAAATAACTAAATAAACAGGCAGGACATTCTTACACCAGCACAGATGTAAGACAAAACTCATCAACACCACAGACACACACACACACACACACACACACACACAGAGCAGATGTGTATATGTGTATGTGTGAGAGAGAGAGAAGAGAGAGAGACAGGGAGCTCTGAAGACATTATAAGCATCATCAGCTGTGCTCATTATTCAGCATCACCCATCAGTCCGTCGTTTCTTTCTCTCCCTCTTTTTCTCTCTCTCTCTCTCTCTCGCTTTCTGCCTCTCTGTCTCTCTCCATCTTTTTTCTCAATATATTATTATACTGCTTCTCTCTTCCTCTCTGTCTCTTTCTCTGTCTTCAACACCTCTCTCTCTCTCTCTCTCTCTCTCTCTCTCTCTCTCTCTCTGTCTCTCTCTCTGTAAGACAAATTGCTCTTCCCCTGCTCATGATGGATTGAATCAGATGTTTGAAGGGGATTCTGACAGGTGACCTTTGACCTCAGGGTGTATGAGATATGATTGACAGCTTTATGTGGACTGTGGACAGATTAGTAGTGTAATCTGTCATCTTCACCTGAATACTTCATCCATCTCTATATACACAGCTGGGATAATACTGTACCCTCGTTCGCCTGCCTTTGGTCTACGACATTGTGTTTGACGTTTCGGATTTAGATTACTGAACTCTGCACATGGATCCTAACACACCTGCCCGCAGCATGACGTTACAGAATACTTCGCCAACAGTGGATCCAGTGGAGTATGCGCATCTTCAGGAGGTGGTAGCACGCCAGGAAGCTATAATTCGTGCCTAACAAGAAAAACTGGCTGCTCTGCAGGCTGCCCATGAACTACAGTAATATTCACCGCCTGCCCAGACAACGCCCCCAGCCGCTGTCATGCCCCCATACAGCGAAGTGGTGCGCATGGCCCTCCTGGAGAAGTCTGATGGTTCCATGGACCGTTGCTGTGAATTTTTGTGTCAATGTGAGAGCTTCTTCACGCACCTGCCAGAGGTGTACCGTGAAGAGACCACCAAGTGCGCCCTCCTGCTATCATTGCTCACTTGGAGGGCTCTCGACTGGGCATCTGCTGTGTGGGATCACGATCGGCAGGTGAAAGCCTCCTTTACTTATTTTTCGGGTCTGATTCCGGAGGTACCAAGACTGAGGTGAGGGAGAACTCACACCCGTGCCTTGCCACTTCCATAGAAAACCCAAGTACCTCTGAGCCTGCCACTATCCAACAAGAATACCATGAGCTTCGAGACGTGTTCAGTAAAGAAAAGGCCACTCAACACCCTCCCCACCACCCCTGGGACTGCGCCATCAACCTGCTCTCCCAACACCATGCCACCTAAATGTAAGGTCTACCCTCTCTCCTGACCTGAATCCAAAGCAATGGAGGAATATATTGAGGAGGCCTTAGCCACCGGGTACATCCAACCCTCAACATCTCCGGTGGCCACCAGTTTGAAGGATGGCAGTCTCCTGTCCTGTATCAACTATAGGGGCCTGAATGCTATCACAGTGTGTTACCCCTACTAGCTGCCATTGGTTGTGGTGGATCTGGAACAACTACGGGAGGTTTGCATCTTCACCAAGCTTGATTTACGCAGCGCCTATAATATAGTGCGCATCAGAGAGGGGGACAAGTGGAAAACCGCCTTCCACACCACCAGGGGGCACTATGAATACTTAGTCATGCCATATGGACTTACCAATGCCCCAGCCATGTTCCAAGCCTTTATTAATGAGATTTTCAGACATAATCGACCGGTATGTTATCCCCTACTTCAACGACATTTTGATCTACTCCTCCTCATATGATGACCACATTTGCCATGTTCGCATGGTACTCACCCGTCTGCGGCAGCACCGGCTCTACTTAAAAGCAAGAAGTGTGAGTTCCACAAGGACTCCATCACTTTCCTGTGGTACATCATATCTCAGAGGGAAGTGGAAATGGACTCCAGCAAGGTGAAGGTGACTGGCCAGAATCGACCACCATCAAGGAGTTGCAGCGGTTCCTGGGGTTTGCCAACTTCTATCGTTGGTTTATTCGCAATTACAGCAGCAAAACTGACATTCCTCCTGTGGGGTAAACCGAGGCGATTGCGATGGACTGAACAGGCTCATGTGGCCTTCAAACAGCTAAACCATGCTTTACCTCTGCACCCATCCTGAGACATCCTGACCCCAGCCATCCATTTATTGTCGAGGTAGATGCCTCCAGTTTGCAGGGGGCCGTGTTATCTCAACGCCATTGAAATCCAGGGAAGGTCTACCCCTGCGCATACTTCTCACAGGAGCTAACCCCCGCAGAAACAAACTTCGATGTGGGGAACCAAGAGCTCTTATCAATTAAGGCGGCACTGGAGGAGTGGAGACACTGGCTGGAGTGGAGACACTGGCTGGAGTGGTGACACCCGTTCCTAGTTCTGACAGGTCACTGTAATCTGGAATACCTTCACAATGCCAGGCGGTTGAAACCACAGCAAGCTCGGTGGGCACTGTTCTTCACGAGGTTCCAGTTCTCTGTCACATATCGCAAAGGAACAAAGAATGGCAAGGCGGACACCCTGTCATGGTGACATGTCCCTGCAAGTGCCCCTTCCAGAGCCTATACTGCCTCCCTCGGTCGTGTTCGCGCCTGTCCAGTGGAAACTCATAGAAGAGATCCAGCAGGCCCAGGTCAAAAAACCCCGCCCACCTACCTGTCCGGCTACCAAGTTATAGGTGCCCACCTTGCTGCACTCCTAAGTACTACAGTGGGTGCATAAAGCACCCAGCTCGGGCCACCCAGACAGCCGATGTACCACGGCACTTCAAAATCAGTTTTGGTGGCCTTCCCTGTCCCAGGATGTAGTGAACTATGTCGAATCTTGTGCTACCTCTGCCCAGGCCCAGATGAGCCAACAACGTCCCATTGGACTTCTGGATCCCCTGCCTATTCCCCATGGACCGTGGTCCAATATGGCTGTGGACTTTGTCACCAAACCTCCCAAGCTCGGAAGGATACAACACGATCCTGGTGGCTATCGATCGTTTCTCCAAGGCCTGTCAACTGGTGCCACTAAAGGGTCTGCCCACAGCCATAGAAACAGCCACCACCCTATTCAACCTGGTCTTTTGCACGTATGCACCCCCTATCAGACCGAGGTCCCCAGTTCACGTCCTGGGTCTGAAAAGCATTTTGCACTCTCCTGGGGATGTCAGCCTCAGTTCAGGCTATTACCCGCAGTCTAACAGTCAGACGGAACAGCTAAACCAGGAGATCAGCCGGTACCTGCGAATGTATTGTAGCCGCGAACAGCAAACTGTACTGGAAACTGTACCACGAACTGGAGTGAGTTCCTCCCATGGGCTGAGTATGCTCAGAATTCCCTCACCCATTTGTCAACAGGACTCACTCCGTTTCAGTGCATCCTGGGCTACCAGCCGCCCCTGTTTCCATGGTTGGGTGAACCCTCTGATGTACTGCCCGTGGATGACTAGGTCCGTCACAGACGGGAGGTCAAGGAGAGTGCTCATGTCCGCCTGCAGAGGGCCATACGGAGGCAGTGGATCCAGGTAGACTGCCACAGTTGCCCACACCCCAGGTTCAAGGTGGGTCAATGGGTCTGGCTGTCTACACAGAATCTGAGGCTTATGCTACCCTGTAGTAAACTGAGTACACGTTTCATCGGCCCCTTCCCCATCATCCACTAAGTTAACCTGGTCACATATTCTCTGCAGCTTTTGCTGTCATACCGCATCTTACCCACCTTCCTGCTCAAGCCAGCATGCCCTCGCCAAAATGACACTCCTCCAAGCAATGAGCCGCTTCCGCCTGTTGACATTGACTGGGCCCCAGCCCACAAAGTCAACACTCTCCTAAATTCTCGGCACCACCAGAATCACTTGCATTACCTGGTGGATTGAGAGGGTTATGGCCCAGAGGAACGCTTGTGGGTTGATGCTGACAACATCCTGGACCCCTCCCTGGTAGAGGAGTTTCATCGCCTCCACCCTAACCGACCAAACCCCTGCCCCTCAATCTAGACAATAACACACTTATAGAGTAAGTCTTGGAACACTTCATTTAGGAAGGACTGGAACACTGCAGGCACATTAGTCAGCCCATAATAAGGTATTCATAATGGCTGTGAAAAGTGAGGAACGCCGCCTTCCCTCTCTCGTATCTGGATGAGGTTGTATGCACTCCCTAGGTACAACTTGGTGAAAATCTTGCCGTCCCTGAGCCTTTCAAGGGCAGGAGGGACCTGTGGAAGAGGTAGGGGTATCTGACTGTGATAGAATTCAGTCCTCTGTAGTCAATACAAGGCCTCAATTCCCAATCCGTCTTCAGCAACTGTAGAGGAGGTCTGGGTCTCTGGGAGGGATAGTGGATAAATCCTGCTTTTAGGGGGTAAGGTGTTTGGTAGGAGATCAATAGCACAGTCCCAAGGTCTATGTGGAGGTAGATGGGTGGCTCACTCCTTAGTAAACACCTCTATGTGGTCATGGTAGTCATGTGGAATTTTGACTGTGTGGGTCGGTGCTGGGCTTTCCACAGAGGTGGCGCAGCTTGGGAGGATGGGGCCTATCTGCAGACAGTGAGCCATGCAATGCGTTGATCAATGGATGAGTTCCTTTGTGCGCAAAGATATTGTTGGGTTGTGGGAGTTTAGCCATGGCAATCACAGGATTAGCCGGGGAGGAGATGATGAAGAGAACTGGTTTCTCAATATGAAAAAGTCCAACTTGATGGGAACAGTTTGACGTGTCATATATCCATCTCAAATGGGCTGGCTATCCACTGCCATAATCCTTAGAGCAGCTGCACATGGGTACAGTGGGTAACTAGAGTTCTTCCGTAAGCTAGCAGTGGATGAGGTTCACAGCGGACCTTGAATCAACGTGTGCATGACACCTTTCACTGGTAAAGGGTAGATGCACTGGTATTGTCAGGCTGAGGGGACAGAAAGGAGACAGGGCATGACACACCTCCATGGGGGCTTGTGCTTTACTCAGGTTCACAGGTTCTGGTGGGCTTGATGTCGGTTGGCACGTTAATGGCCAGGGTAACGTATTAGCTCAATGTTTGGTCCTCGCCCCTACACGGCATATCTCAGCCTGCAGTCTGGGGTTTAATACATCCCTGAAAATAGCTTGCAGAGCAGTGTCATTCCAGATAATTTGTGCAGCAACGTGTCAGGTATTTTACAGCAAAATCAGTCACTGATTCTGAACCCTGGCACAGCTGATGCAACTGAGCTGATACTTTTCCCCTCCTGCTGGGTACTCAAACTCAAACTTTGCGGTCCCAAACTGCAGACGCCTAATTTAGAGCACTACCAGTGAGTAGTGATTAAAGGAAGGCATATTTAATGGAATTATCCTAATAGGCCCTGGATTGATAACTGAAAAAAATGTCACACCGACCTAGAAACCCTCAGATCGGCACACATGTCAAATTTCTTGGGGAGAGCCATCAGGACTGACTCAGGCCTATTGGCTGAGAGGCCGTGCAGTGCTTGCAGAAGGATGGTGTTGAACAAAGCAGTGTAGCGAGTTGCTCCTTGTAGGCCACAAGTTCTCCCTGCTGGGTCACCATAGTATTCTGTATTCTGTAATAGTATTCTGTAATGTAGAGTCAGAGAACGGCAGTGTAGGATCCATATACAGAGTTTATTGAGGGAGAACTGCAGGTAGCGCTGTTACATACGTGTTACATGGATACCATATATGGTATAGTATGATGAAAGACTCCGCCCCTCACTCCACCTGAACCACACAGACGTTTACATGGCAGCTGAGATACCAAACAGATTTAAATTCATATTTTACATATAAATTGCTTGATCGATTATGTGATCAGTCCAAATCATTAATAAGAATGAATAAATAACTAAATAAATAACTAAATAAATAAATAAATAAATAAATAGGTGTTATATGGAAAGGCATAAGGGTCAAAATGGCTGTTATCAATCCATGCATGCAATCATTTCTGTAATAAAGTCCAGTTTTTATCTTAATCTTCACTGCCACTGATTCACTTCCTTAATATAAGGAGCACTGAGTATTTCATGACTCCGTATGAGTGCCCATCTTCTTCGTCCTCTTTCTCATCCTCGTGGTACTCTATGCTTTCTGCTGTAATGTATGATTTTTTTAGAGTTTGATGATCCACAGAGCTGTTGTGCTGATTGTAATTAAATCTCCGATGCTTTGATCAATGTGTTAAGAGTGCTGAATAATGCATGTGTGTGTGTGTGTGTGTGTGTGTGTGTGTGTGTGTGTGTGTGTGTGTGTGTTTATAGGTGCTGACATACTGCATGACCACGCTAACATTACTGGTACATTAATGATGATTTATTTATGAATACAGGAGCGTGTGATAAACAGTAAACATAGCAGGAGAAAAATAACACTATAAACTTAAAAAGTGTTTTAATAGGTTTTGTTCTGACTGTCTTTCTGACAGTGTTTTCCTCTAGTGTATGTGTTTAATAAACCTGGCTTTGGGTTTATATGAAGAACACGACTGTGATGTGAATGAAGTGTTAATGTTCTTCCACTCACTCTGCTCATGTTGAACTCAGTGTCTCTCTCCTGAGAGACGCCTTTCATCTCTCCTCACTCCTCACTTTATGTATGATGGCTCTTTAAAGTTCCTCCTGAAATCTCATCCAAATTACAAGCAGGACACAGTGTGATCACGCTCTGAGCTGTAGGTGAGGATGCACGCTTTAAGGGGAAGGGACAGAGGTTCAGAATCAGAGACAGAGCATTGAGTTTGTTACGAGCTTCACACATTTAATCTTCGACACAATGAGAGTCGCAGAAAGAAAGAAAGAGAGATGGATAGAGACCGAGAGAGAAGGAGCGAGTGAGAGATTGATAGGGAGAGGGAGGGGGAGAGAGAGAAAGAGAGAGAGAGAGAGAGAGAGAGAGAGAGAGATGGATAGGGAGAGAGAAATAGAAAGAAAGAAAGAAAGAAAGAAAGAAAGAAAGAAAGAAAGAAAGAAAGAAAGAGAGATGGATAGAGACCGAGAGAGAAGGAGCGAGCGAGAGATTGTCTGGGGAGAGGGAGGGGGAGAGAGGGAGAGAGACAGAGACAGAGAGATGGATGGAGAGGGAGGGAGACAGAGAGAGAGAGAGACACAGAGAGATGAATAGAGAAAGAGAGAGAGAGAGAGAGAGAGAGAGAGAGAAAGAGAGAGAGAGAAAGAGATATGGAAAGAGAGAGAGAGATGGACATGATTTATCAGCTGCCTCATGTGTTTTACGCTGCTCTATTACTCTGAGTGATTACTTTCAGAAGTAACTGAGTGTAATGTATGTAGAGGAATGAAGAGAGCTCCATAAACTCAGTTGTGTGTGTGAGCCCTAACGCTAAAAATGCATTGTGCAGTGTGGGGATTGAAACACAGCCGGTGCTATACCACCATCTACAATGCCGTCTGTAACACCATCTATAACACCATCTATAACAATATCTATAAAATCATCTATAACAATATTTATAACACCATCTATAACACCATCTATAACAATATCTATAACACCATCTGTAACACCATCTATAACAATATCTATAACACCATCTGTAACACCATCTATAACAATATCTATAACACCATTTATAACACCATCTGTAACACCATCTATAACAATATCTATAACACCATTTATAACACCATCTACAATGCCGTCTGTAACATCATCTATAACAATATCTATAAAATCATCTATAACAATATTTATAACACCATCTATAACACCATCTATAACAATATCTATAAAATCATCTATAACAATATTTATAACACCATCTATAACACCATCTATAACAATATCTATAAAATCATCTATAACAATATTTATAACACCATCTATAACACCATCTATAACAATATCTATAAAATCATCTATAACAATATTTATAACACCATCTATAACACCATCTATAACATATCTATAACACCATCTATAACACCATCTGTAACACCATCTATAACAATATCTATAACACCATTTATAACACCATCTACAATGCCGTCTGTAACACCATCTATAACAATATCTATAAAATCATCTATAACAATATTTATAACACCATCTAAAACACTGTCTATAACACCATCTATAACAGCATATGTAACACCATCTATAACAATATCTATAACACCATCTATAACACAATTTATAACATTATAACACCATCTATAACACCATCTAAAACACTATCTATAATGCCATCTGTATCACCATCTACAACAATATTTATAACACTATCTATAACACCATCTATAACAATATTTATAACACCATCTATAACACCATCTGTAACAGCATCTATCTGTAACACCATCTATAACACTATAACACCATCTATAACACCTTCTGTAACACCATTTGTGTGTGTGTGGCTGTGTGGTAAAGTAAGAAAGGAAGCATTGTAGCTGTATCTGAGAACCAGTGCTTTAACATTTAACTACACACACACACACACACACACACACACACACACACACACACACACAGACGCTTTGTCACTCACTTCCCTAGCCCACACAATTAAAAGCACTTTTATTTCTGATAAATGTAGTTTTTACAGCTGTGACATCACACTGTCATCAAAAAGACATCAGAAAATATACACGCACACACACACACACGCTTTCAGCTGTCAGTGTGTGTTAGACAGAGCAGCTATTTGGCTTTGACAGTGTGTCTGATTGAGTGGATCTCCAGAGCCCTGTATGTGTGTGTGTGTGTGTGTGTGTGTTGTGTGTGTGTGTGTGTGCTGTGTGTGTGTGTGTGCGCGTTTTGCCAGAGTGATGCTGGTGTCAGTTCCAGTAGAGGAGGTGTGGTCTTATTGTTACATGTCAGCATGTATTTGAGGAGCGCTGAGTTACAGCTGGGATTCAGATCTTTTCTGAAGTCAGTAGAAGAAACTGTCACCTGACAGAAACATGTGAATCTGCTGAAGCTTGTCCTCATGTTTTTAACGATATACAGCTGCACTCTGGTTATGATTAGTGTAATTAAATGAATGAGCCAGATAATTGTTTGTGTTGTTTATTAATTGTTTGTTTAATTGAATTCTGCAGGATTCTAAATAACAGCCAGTCTCCCGGAGCTCAGGAGGAGAATCTGGAACACCAGCTGTGAGTG
>JAUCMX010000030.1:8873133-8925633 GCA_033459395.1 Hemibagrus guttatus | reverse complement strand
CCAGTAATACCCCATGTCTACAAATACTATAACATGTTAAATTAAAATCAAACTATGATAGACAGGCCTAGGCCTGAATTAAAGGCCCAGCGGGGTGGTATCCCCAAGGCCAGCAGGTGGTATCCTCAAGGCCAGCAGTTATGGACAAATGAAGGATGGGTTGAGTTTATGGGGCATATTCATCAGAAAAATCGTCTATCGTCAAAACGATCGCAGACAAACAAGTAGGAGGGGTAAAGATGCCTATATATATAGGGGAAGGTTTGTATGGAGGGTGCACTTGACCGCATCAGGCCTGACGCTGTGTATTGAGTGCCATTTTGGTGTTATTGTCTTGCTACAATAAAGCCAGTTGCTTCTTCTCATCCAAGCCTGAAGAAGGTTCTTTATTTTATTTTTATAGATTAATAAAACTTTGTAAATATTTGGTAATAATAGGTCATTGGAGAAGACTTCAGAACCACTCTGTAGAACGTCCGCTCAGAGGCGGACTCTGAGTTCCGACACTTTCTACTGCAGATATTGATGTATTATGTTGTATTTATGGGTGGTGAAGTACCTCACTATTGAAACTTTATTTATTTGCTTATTTGTTTTGATTACTGTTAACCTACTAACAACGATGCAGTTGTATTTGTAACTTCTTCAATAAAGCATTTTTTTTAAGTTAAGTTAAGCAAAACCTCGACTGTACCTATATATAGGAGTAAATATTTCCCTCAGCATTATTAAGGAAAATTATATTCGATATACTCGATCCGTAGAGGAAACATGATTTGTTAACAAATCAAATAACAAAATCAATAACAAGGCTTTACAAATACTATGGCTCTGTGAGTGTTATGAAATAAGTCTTTAATTCTATTTATTTATTTGTTTTGTTTTGTTTTGTGCCCCATTGCTGTTCTGTGTTTGTATTTGTTTTTGATTCAATAAATAGTATAATAATATATATCAAAATATATACTATTATAATACCACTAATAAGTAGTAGTAAAGTTCGCGCATGCGCAGAACAAATCGTGTTTCGGTGTACGGATCGAGTAGTGACAGGCATGACAGAAGAATTAAAAACAGGCGCCATCCGTGGCCATCTAAAGGGGCGGGGTCCTTTACGGAGGTGCGTGAGGCGACGTTTTTGTTCTTTCCATCGTGCCTGCCACAGCGCATGCGCCTCCCTGCTCCGACGCGGTGACGCAATCGATTTTGTGGTCACGTGGTGTTTGTGTGGTGCGTACGCGGCGCAACTGGAAGCGAAGATGGCGGACGATGAGGAGGCCGAGCAGGAGCCCCGCGGTCAGAGCCGCAGTCCCAACGTCCTGCGAGCGCTCTCGGCTCGACTGGAGGATTTATCCGCGGCGCTGAGGGCCAGCGCGGTGCCCGTGGTGGAGGAGGAGGCCACTGCCCACTACTGCCGTTCTTTCTGTCAGGTCTGTCCCGCAGCGCTGATCTAGCGCATTAGCGCACTGCACAACAACCGAGGTGGCGTAGATCAGTCATGTGTGTGAGGGGATTTAATATTCTGTCATCTCGGCTGTGTGTGTGTGTGTGTGTGTGTGCGTGTGCGTGCGTGCGTGCGCGCGCGCGCGCCTGATTCTCCAGCGCGACAATAACAAGCAGCAACATCAACAACAGCACATCATGCTAGCCAGAATGCTAATGCTAATGCAGTCGGTGTCAGTCAGTCAGCAACAAATGATTAACATTTCTTCTCAGAGTCAAACTGCCGAGCTCACAACCCCAGCGCGTGTGTGTGTGTGTGTGTGTGTGTGTGTGTGTGTGTGTGTGTGTGTGTGGTGGCGGCTTTGGTTTTATTGCTTCTCTGTACATCGTGTGTGTGTGTGTGTGTGTGTTTATTCAGGTGTTTTATACCCTTTTTAGTGCACTTCTGTAGGGAGCAGGGAGAGATTTGTGTGTGTGCACAGTCCACACACACACACACACACACACACACACGGAGAGGGAACCTGGTTATGACTCTGATAAGGTGCTATAGTGTGAACCTGATAACTGTGATTGATGATAATGATAGCAGACACACCAGTTCGTGGACGTGAATATTAATGTACATTAATATAAAACTGCACTATTGCCATAACAGCTTCTGTAGAAAACTAATCAACAATTTCTGACCAATCACGATACAACAACAGCAAGTATTTCTCAGGTAACCATACAACTGATGAGTTTCGCACCGGATGTCATCACATCACTGTAACGGTGAGCCCTGCTCAGGCCACGCCCACTGTTGGCCCCTCACAAGCCACGTGCACAGGTTGGATGAGCGTTGAGTAATACACAATGATTGTGTGAGCAGATACACACAGCTCTGATATCAGTGTCTTATTAAAAATAGAATCTGTGCATCCTCACTGCCCCCCCCCACACACACACACACACACACACAGGGTGTTTGAGTGACCATTGATTACCGAGGTGAAAAATGTGATTTTACATTAAATTTAAAAAAATTGTGAGAAATAAAATGGATGTAGTGGTGTTGTCCGTGTGGATCTGAGTAAGTGTGTGTATGTGTACACAGACTCTGGTGGAGTGTGTGAGTGTGTGGAGGTCAGATGAAGACCCGTGGCCCGTGTTGGAGAGTTATCGTGTGGCATTGTTGAGTTTTGCACGAGTGTCAGCACACCTCTCTGTCCGGAATGAGAACGTTGGTGTGGTTCTCGAGAGACTCTCACTGTGAGTATATCTCTCTCTCTCTGTCTCTCTCTCTCTCTCTCTCTCTCTCTCTCTCTCTCTCTACCTCTCTCTACTTCTTTCTCTCTCATGACTGCTTTACTCTTTTCTCTTTCTGTCTTTCTTGCTCTCTCTTTACTTCTCTCTCTCTCTCTCTCTCTCTCTCTCTCTCTCTCTGTGGTTTTTAATGTTCAGTGTTGTTCCTTCAGGAGCTGTGTGGAGCTGCTGCTCTCCATAACTGAGGCTTTACCAGATGCATTGTGGGAACAGTTTCAGACCTCCATACAGGTAATGCACTAAATAATCCAGCCCCTCCTCCTTATCCTTTCTCTCTGAGTGAAGTGTCAGGGATGGAGTAGCGTTTTGTCATGGTGGTGACATTAGCCACTTCCTGTATTTGGGAGACACGAATGCACACAACTCGAACCTCAGGTTTATCTGTAGTGTAAATAAAATCACTGACCTGTGTTCCTGTGTGTGCAGACGGCTCATGCTCTGCTGCAGGGCAATGGCATCACTCAGCTGCATCTGCTCTTCGTGGCCACTCAGGAGCGAGGGGTGTGGAGCAACAACACACTACAGAGCCTCCTGAGAAATGAGAAGCCTCCAGGAGCAAAAGGTGACATCCTCAGTTTCGCCCTGATCAACACATCTCTCTACAACCATGTGGGTTTTTTAAGATTTCTCAACAGCATTTAACTCACCTCACATCCTTCTTGTCTGTGTTTTAGTGCACGAGTTCCTGATGCGTGAAGGTCCAGACCTGTTGCAGCTCCGGGTGAAGTACCTGATTAAAGAGAACTCCATGGAGAAGGCAGCGCTGCTGGCTAAAGCCTGTGCTGATTTCCAGGAGTTTGGGGGAAGCAGAGGACACTTTAAACAGAGCTACCTCGTGTGTGTGTGCTCATGTGCACCACAGGAGACACTCATGGAGGAGGTGTGTGGAACAGCACAGTCTGCACCACATCTTCACATACGTTTAGTCCAAAAAATGGTTTATTTTGTGTTTTCTTGCACTACTGTGCTCTGATTGGTTAATGGAAACTGAAAGCAGGAAGTCAGTGATGTTGTAGGTGTCAGGAACTGTGCTCTGATTGGTTACAACAGAACTGGAGGTGGAGTTGAGTGAAGGAAAATGTTCCCTTAGTCCTTATTGGTTAATGAGATACTGTGGGAGGTTATTGGTGTCTGATTGGTTAAAAGGGAGCACTGGGGGTGGCAACAACATGCTGATTGGATAATGGGGCACTGGGGGGGGGCAACAATGTGCTGATTGGATAATGGGGCACTGGGGGGGGGGCAACAATGTGCTGATTGTATGACGCTTGATTGAGATGAAATTTAAACAGATTTCTTGAGTTAATTTAATTTTATCAATTTTGTACATGTTCTATGAAATTTTAAGTGAGCTACTCAAGTGTTGCAGACCCCTGGTGTCTATAATATATATATATATATATAAAACAAAAGAATGAAAAAAATGATAGATACAGTCAGAAAACCGATATCTTTGAACTGTCTCCTGCAGCTCTCTCAGGTGGACTGTCGTGATGCTCTGGAGATGATCTGCAATCTGGAGGCAGAAGGTGATGAGAGGGGAGCGTTCACGCTGTGTTCAGGCTTCCTGACCCGACAGCTTCTACAGGAGGACTCGTACTGTGCATGGTTGGTTTCTAAGCACCATTCTGCACTCTGAACAAATACGACACCCTTTTTGTCTTTGTTTTTTTTATTTTTATCAGCAAGTCCACTGTTTATCAAACTCTTCTGATTATAATAACCACACAGTAAATGTAGACCCAGGGTTCAGTTACTTTATTGTTTATGACAAAAGAAACAATGTGAGGTGCTAATATAGTGATCATTCTCTCTCCTAGGGAACTGACACTTTTCTGGAGTAAACTCTTGAAGCGATTGGAGTCTTCAGAGCAGAGCTTTCTGGAAAAGTGCCAGAAGATGTCTCTACTCGCCAAAACAGTGTTCCACCTGCTCTTTTTTATCAAAGTGATCCAGTCTGAGGTGAGTTCTTCATCCAGTCAGCCTGACCTTCCCTCACTGTAGATTAATACTCATGTTGGAACTGTTTTAATCACTAATGTGATGAAAACTTATGGCTGGTTTTGTTTTGTAATCTGCAGTTGGACAGGATTGGATTGCCAGCCTGTATTGAGATGTGTATACGTGCTATGAGAATGGAGTCCTGCGAGGGAGCCAACAAGGCCACCATCTGCAAAACCATCTCGTGCCTCCTGCCCTCTGACCTGGAAGTGAAGCGGGCCTGCCAGCTAACGGAGTTCCTCCTGGAGCCGAATGTCGACTCTTATTACGCTGTGGAGACACTGTACAATGAGCCTGACCAGAAGCTCGAGGAGGAAAACCTTCCGATACCCAACTCACTACGCTGCGATCTTTTCTTAGTTTTCAAAACTCAGTGGCCTTTTGATCCAGAGTTCTGGGACTGGAAGACACTAAAGCGTCACTGTTTAGGCCTTATGGGCGAGGAGGCATCTATAGTTTCCTCCATAGACGAATTAAATGATGATCGCTTTGTTGAAGCTGAGCGAGAGGACTTGGACTTCGCGCCTGAGGAGTTTAAGGATGTTTTTGAATGCTTTTTGGATACGACAAATGAACTTAAAGAGATAGCAGACCAACGACAAAAAAACAGAGAAGTCAAAAAGTTGAGGGAAAAAGGATTTGTGTCAGCCAGGTTCAGAAACTGGCAGGCGTACATGCAGTACTGTGTGCTGTGTGATAAAGAATTTCTCGGTCATAGAATAGTGCGGCATGCACAGACTCACTTCAAAGATGGATATTATAGCTGTCCTATTTGCACAGAGACGTTTGAAACAAGAGAAACTCTAGATCCGCACGTCGCGTCACATGTAAAGCTGTCTTGCAAAGAACGTTTAGCCGCAATGAAAACCACTAAGAAACTGACTGATGCGAAAACGTCTGCTCCTGATATTGCAGCTCTGAATAACAAAAGCGGAGAAAATCAGATACGAAAAGTGAAAGCTAAAAACTGCAGTGGAGAATCTGGTCAGCTGTACAATGGCGATGCTGTGGGCTCTCAGACTGAGGTTACAGGAGTCAGGGTCAACGGGAGTGAGCGGAATGTTTGTCCCGTTTCAAACTGCAAAAAAGCGTTCAAGTTCTTTCGCAATCTGCTCACCCATGTGAAGGACCATGGGGAGGTGGAGGAGGCAAAGCGCTTCCTTGAATTGCAGACCACGAAGATAGTTTGTCAGTATTGTCGCCGTCATTTTGTTAGTGTCAGTCACCTCAATGACCATCTTCAGGTCCATTGTGGTGCTAAGCCTTATACTTGCATTCAGTTGAACTGCAAAGCTAGCTTCGACACCAACGCTGAGCTCCTTGTGCACAGCAAAGGACATCTGGTCTTTAAGGCTAAATGCATGTTTCCTGGATGTGGAAAGATCTTCAATGAAGCTTATAAACTCTATGACCACGAGGCGCAGCATTACAAAACGTTTACTTGCAAAGTGCCTGGTTGTGGTAAAGTGTTTCACACTCAGTCTCAGTTAGAATTGCATGAGGAGAGCCATAATGCTAAGAAAGTGGAGACCCAGACTGCTGAGAGTGACAATGCTTGTCCTGTAGAGCCTCAGCCACACCTCTCCAGTGAACCAACCAAGCAAGATGCCCAGCAGGATGCCAATTCAGGGCCTCCAGTAAACTCCAGCTGCATGATGAGCCCTGCAGATCACCCAACAAATCTGGTGAAAGTGAAGCACTCAATTGAAAACATGCTCAACCCTGCTGGTCAAGGTCCCACGCAAGCGTTCGGCCTTGTGACCTGCAAAACTGAGAAACCTGATCCAAGTCTTGTGCAGCAGCCACAGATGCCACACATGGAGGTCCAGCCAGTCCAACCTCAAATAAACCCTTCCATTCCTCACATGAATGAACCCAGACCTGAAGAATCCTTATTAGATGTGTTAATGAATGATCCAATGCTCACTCCATCTTGCCCACTTCCACCAGCATCTTCATATCAGAGCCTCCTAGAAGACTTCCAGCAAGCTCCATCAGGAGATGTTTTACAAGCGCAAATGGAGTCTGCGGTTTCCCAGAGTCACACCCAGCCCTTGTACAGTAACGAAAACACTGAATATGGGCAGTATGATCCCAATTCTGTAACCCCGATTCACACACCCTACCCAGTTCCGTATGGGAATAGCATGGGTCCCTTGACACAGACTTCTCATAACGGTCCACACGTAATGCCCGTGTCTCAGAGGCTTCCCCCACAAGTCACCCCTTTTCCCACTAACAGACCGGTACAGCCACTGCAGGCCAACACGCTTGCTTCTGCAGTCGAAGAAAAGGACAGGTACAAATGTGCATACGAAACATGTTCTCGAGACTACAGTTCTTACAGAAGTCTAACCAAACACATGAAAGCTGCTCACTGTGAGTTTTATACACAATGGAAACTGGCAAAGAGGACAAATAAAGTACCACCAATCACGAACAGAGCTACGTCCTTGAACGGGAAATGTATTTCTGCAGAACCTTTAAAGAACCAGCTGGGTCAGAGGACTTCTGCTCCTCTGACCCCAATGCAGAAACCGCCCGCTCAGCCACACTACCCAGCAAGCTGTCTAAACTCCAGTTACCCCTCGGGATCTTCCCATTTATCCGGTCCTACTGGTCAGACTTTCCCAAATCAAATGGACAGCATATTGGATCCCATTGTGCTCTCGCAGTTAGGAAATGCTGCAAATCAGCCTCATACAGCTTCTCACTCTTCCTGGAATTCCATCCCAGTGAACACTTCACTTCAGCAGCAGAATTACCATTCACAAGCAATGACATCATCTAGTGGTCATTTCTCCTCACAGATGGACCCTGCACCACAAAACCAAGTGCCAAATTCCTATAATGGAGAAATGGCCTACCCTTCTTTGCAACATCAAAACAATCCCTCATGTCGCTTCATCCAGACCCAACCAAATGTTTCCCAAACAATGAACAATCCAGCCAAAATAGGCCATCCCACCGATTCTTCTCCACCTCACTACATTCAGCAGCCAAAGTCCAGTTCCGTCCCTGTAGTCAAACATACAGAGTGTGTCGTAAAACTGGAGAGAAACCCAGATTTGGTTTTTTCTCCTCCAAACATGTCACAACAAAGCAATCCTTCTGCACACATGAACTCTCAAACTTCTCAAGATGATACCAGCAGTTCTACACATGATGGCGACATCAAAAAAAGGAAGCGAAGCAGCAGAACAAAGTGGCCTGCCATCATCAAAGACGGCAAGTTTATTTGCTGTCGGTGCTTTAGAGAGTTTCAAAGTCCTAAATCTCTTGGGGGACATTTGTCTAAACGTGCTGTCTGCAAACCCTATGATGAAGCAGTTTTGTCTGCAGATCTTCCTAGTTCATTTCTTGAGCTTCTTAACTCCCCTCATCCATCAGACACACCCCAGTCCTCACCTTCTGCACAGGTCAGTTCCAGTCAAGCTTGGTCTTCCCTGACTAAAGGCCCTCTTGACCCAAAATTGTTTCCCAATGTCACGTTTCTGAACACTAAAGATTCCATGTACAACAATGACAGTAAGTCAAGCAGTGACACCGTCCAGCAAAATTCACCAGGTCTAGGGGAGTCTGGTGCACGTCAGCAGCCTTTTGCTGACTCATCTGTCTCTTACCCTCAAGACAGTCAAAACAGTGTGATTCAACACACTGGAAATATCAAAGACAAGTGCAGTCAGCATCAAATGAATTATACGCAGCCTTGCAATCACTTACCAAGTGACTCTAGTTCCTCAGATCAACTTTTGTCTCACTTGTTAAGTGAAAACCAAACCTCTGACTCAAACTTCAGCAGGAGTCCCCCTAATCATATCTACAGAATCCTTCAAGCTGAAACACTAAACAAGATTAAGGAGATTAAAGAAAAATCTACCACTACAAACACTAGTGGATTTTCCAATGATGGGCTTCTCGCTGCCATGGCTAGTCTAGCTCAAAATCTGGTCTCAGAAAAGAGCGTCAAGGAAAGGCTTCGTGAACAGATATTAGCTGGTGACTTCCAAAAAAGGAGCAGTTCATGCCAAGGGATTGATAACTCAAGTCCGATAACTGATGTTCCACACCACACGCCGAATGTTATTCAAAAGGTTCTTCAAAGTAATGTTGAAAGTGGTAGTGAACTTAGTGAACATTTCACCAAAGCTGGAAGTGTTGCACCTGGTGAGACCTCCACACATATTCCTCAGGCTTGTGCTTCTAACAACAGTGTGATAAGTAACGCATTTAATAAGCCACTGATACAAGATGATGAAGATATTGCTGAAATTCTAAAAGCCCTTGAAAGACTGAATCTGAATAGGGAAATAAGAAACCATGAGCAGACACCTACTATCCCTCAAGAGGCTGAGAGTGTAACTAAGGCCTCTGAAGCTACATGCACTTTTATGGTACGAGGCTATTCCTGCGACAATGACGGTTGTGGTTACAGAGCAATGACAAAAGACGCGCTCTTCAAACATCTCATGAAACAGCATAACTACACAGAGGACATGCTAAATCAGTGTCGGAAGGAACAGTTTAACTTTGCACCTTTTAATTGTCAACTCTGTCCCAAGACCTTCACACGAAACTCCAACCTCAGAACCCATTATCAGTCTGTTCACAATTATTCACATGAGCAGGTGGTCAAGATGGGGATTACACGGCAGTACAGCCGTAAATCCATGGAGGCTGAGCAAAGTCTTTGCACCATGCCAAATATCTCTGATTTGCCCAATCTACCTGTACCAAAGGTGCACTTTGCTGGACAGCGACAGAATGCCGAGTCTGGTATTGGTGTCCCGGGTTTAATATCTGGAGTTGGAAGCATTAAATCAGAGATCAACATTCAGCCTTTTGAGCAACAGCATCCTGTTTCTTCCATGGACTCCAGTGTCTCCGGGACTTTACAGAGAGAACAGACAACTCCACATCAACTCCAACCTCAGGCTACTATGCATCCATCAGTGATTAAGGCTGTTCCTTCCTTGCTAACCTCAAGTGTGGAGCAGCAGTTAAATCGTCCAAATGGGGTTGTGGCAGAATCCTTTGCACCTTCTCAGCACTCCCATGGAATGTCCCCTGGTGGTCTGTTGCCTTCAGGTGCACCACTTGTGGCTCAGACTCCTTCAGTCCTTTCCTTCAATCCTTCAGTTCTTTCCCCAGATAAGAAGCCTAAACTGGGAAGACCTAAAATGCCAAAACCGAAGGAAGTGACGAAGAAGACTAAGGAGAAAAAGACAGACATGGACGATGTTTTTAGCCCCTATCGGCCTTACCGCTGTGTCCATCAGGGCTGCGTGGCTGCCTTTACAATTCAGCACAATTTGATTCTCCACTACAAAGCCGTCCATCAGTCTGCTCTCCCTAAATTTGAAGTTGATGAGGAAGATGAACAGATCGAGGAAGAGAATAATGAAAATGATGAGGAGGATGACATGCTTGATGGTGAGGTCACTGAGTTTCGCTGTCAGGTCAAAGACTGCTCTCGTATATTCCAGGCCGTTACAGACCTGCTGCAGCATTACCTTCAGCTCCACAAACTCAGCCTTGACAAAGCAGGCATCATGATGTCCGGTATGAACCTGGGCAGGTTTCAGTGTGACCAGCCAGAATGTGACGTTACCTTCACTGGATTCTGGAAGTATGTTAACCACATTGACAGTGAACACAAGCAGGTAAAGCTCTCCAGAACTGAGCCTGTTGATGGAATGTTCCAGTGTGAGGTTGAAGGATGTAGCTGTGTTTATACCACGCGGTCAAACTTATTGCGGCATATTATGAAAAAACACCAAGACCTTTACAAACTTCGACTATTGAACTCGAGAGGTGTAAAACTTGGCCGTCCTCCAAAGAACAGATTAGTCTCGCTTGAGAAGGAAAATAGAGAAGTTAACAAAAAACCTGTTCAGAAGGCAGGCGAGAAAAAGAAAAGGAAACAAAAGAACCTCTGGACAAAATATGGAAACCCCATTTTGAAATCGAAAGAGGAGGCCTCAGCCATGTGCACCAAGAGGATTCAGTTACAGTACCCTTGCATGCTTAAAGGATGTGAAACAGTTGCTGAGTCCGAGCGAAAGCTCATGAAGCATTATGTCCAGCATGGCTTGCCGAAACAATACCTGGAGGAGCAGAGGAGCAACTACATCTTCTGCAAGAAAATGCCTCGCTCCAAGTACAAACGAATTGCATCTAGAAGTGACGATACTGACAAGTCTGACGAAAGCTCCATCGACGCATCTGAGAACGAGGACGCTGTGGACACCGGACCCAGTGAATCGGAGTTCTCGAAGCCAACATCTGAAAAGGAGAGCACCGAGGACACTGAAGTTTCAGATGCTAAATTGTCCAGTGACTTGAGCTCCGATATCTCCGTGGTGGTGAAGCGTAAGAGAGGTCGCCCACGCAAGGGGGAACGTGTCAAGCATACGCAGTTTGCACGTAAGAGAATGACGAGGTTAAGAGCGGCGCAGACTCACTCCGTCAACTATGCAGACATCAACTCCGACTCCACTTCTTCCAGTGCCACGCTGCCACAAGAGCAAAGCGCAACTCTAAGCTCTTTCAAGCCAATGGGATTCGAGGTGTCCTTCCTTAAGTTTCTGGAGGAATCGAGTCAGTCCACTGGAAAGAGGAAGACTTCCTTAACGGATGTACAGCCACACAAGAAATTCCCGACCGTGCACCTAAAGACAGCCTCGGTGGTGTGCAGCAGGATCAACCCTGATTATCACTGCCGTGATGTACTAAAACTTGTTGAATTCAAGAACCCTCAAAAGCTAACGTCTCTTAGTAAGGTGACATTCGAGGTGCACAGAGGGTTCTCAAATGTTTTCGAACTATTGCTCAAGCAGCTGCATGATATGAGACCTGCGGTGGTCATTCATAAAGAGGGTGTGTCTGATGTAATGGGGTAGTTCTCAGGACAGGGGTTGGGGTGGGGTGGATCCATAGCTCCAGTGTTGCTGTTTTTGGGATGTTGCATATGTGGGTTATAAACTGTTCTATGCCCTTGATACTGAATGCTCCTGTTAACATCTGCTAATCCCTCTACAGGACTGTGTATTAAACATTTTTAAGTTGTTAATTAAAACTGTTAATGATATACCTCTTACGCATGCCCTTAAAACTTTATTCGGCCCATGTGGTCAGTGTTGGAAATGAACCCTTAGCGGAAGGTTTTATTTGTTGCGGCTCCCCTTAGGTCTTTTAAATCGAACTAGCTTCTGTGGCGGTTGGACTGACGATCCTGTAGTGCAGTGGTGAACTGTAGATGGTAACCATTTTAGTCTTGTTCATCTTGCATTGTAAATTTTTTGAAAGTCTATAGCGTTGTGTCTGTCTGTGCACATACTGACTCTCCGGATAATTTACTGCCACCAGCAGTCTGTACCTTAAACAACAGAGACCAATTTATTACAGCTTGCGTTTTCTACCTGTGTGTGCTTTTGTGTGTTTTTTTCTGTCATTCTTTCTCTCATGCAAAAGAATTAGCATAACATTTAGTCATACATAGAAGTCTTTTATTCAGGGTTTCTGATTGGTTCATTGCTGTAATAAAGGTACATTTAGCTGGCACACAGTGATGCATAGATTAATTTGCGTTTATTATAAAAACATAGACATAAAATATTAGCTTTTGACATGCAAGAAAAAAAAAAAGAACAGCACTACTTTTACTGTGCATATAAGGATATTTATGTTCACACACACAAGTGCATTAAATGTTATTAATAAATAAAACTCTTGTTCAATGTAAATAAAACAATGAACTTACTTCAATCATAAAATATAAAAGGCAGAAGCTGATCCTGTCTCTTTAGGGATGTTTTCATTCTAGATCCTTTTCCACCAACCTGAGAAGCAACTAGAAAGGTAATAGTGATGTCACTAATGCAAGCCCCACCCCCAAGTAAAACTGAGTCAACTAGACAGGAGTGCTCTGTTCAGTAAATCCTGGAGATTTCCAGCATTTTAGTGGAGAGTGTGTGATGCAGTGAATATTTATTTCTCAACAAAGATACATGTTATAAAATAACATTTTTACCGTTGTAACTCCTCACATAACTCATAAATTTGGGGTAAATAAATGAATCAGTGGATGAGTCCAAATGAATCATTTAACTGAACTGAAATGATTCAAATCACTAAAAAAGGATTCACTTTAATCTCTGGTAGTCTGTTGAAGCATCTCCTTATCTTCATGATATATTATTATTATTATTTTAAAATCCAATTGAGTTCTTTTAATCTTTAATTTGGTTTGTTTCTTCAATCTTTTGAAAGAGTCCTTTGATTAAATCAGCTTTAAGACACGTTATAGCATAGCCTTTAACATAAACTCAGTTTGGTAGAAAATAACAATCCAAAATATCTTAAGCTTTTTTTCTTTAAAAAATTCTAACAGTACAGGTCCTGGTATTAATTTGCTTATTTAAAAACGATCTTAGCAGGACGATCACATCTGCGCTCATCAGGTTGGTGTCTTTACTGTCAGTGGTCTTTAAAGTGTCTATATAATTTGGAGAACTGCACAGTTTCTTGGAATAACAATGACAGAAGAGAACAGGAAGTCAAGTGTTAATCATGGCAGAGTTCCCTTCACAGCCTGTGATGACTGAAACTGAACCTCATTCTCTTTGCTAGCGGACGTTACGGCTTTAGGTCCGGCCGAGCCAAGAGCGAGCGCAGACGTGTAGTGGGCGTGACAGCTACACGTTCGCTTCTGCTCCACGGGGACGTACCTCTGACTGAAACACTTCCAGCACTGCTTGGACAGGATGTAGATCATCTCTGTGAGGTTCAGGACCACACACAGGACAGACGTGCAGCCCATGATGTAGAGGAAGATCTTCTTCTCCGTGGCTTTGGAGATGTAGCAGTCCACTGTGTTGGGACAGGGAATCTCCTCACACCGGTACATCCGAGGAACCGAAAATCCGTTATACACAAAGTAGAAGATGAGCAGCGTGCCCACCTCGAAGGTCGTCTTCAGGACCAGGCTGAAGAGGTAGGTGAAGAGCAGGCCACCATCAATCCTGCCTCTGTCCTCATAAAGTTTGCGGCCGTGTTTTTTCTCGCGGTTCTCGCGATAGGCCACGTGCAGGGCCACCAGCAGGGACGGCGTGGACACCATGATGAGCTGCAGAGCCCACAGACGCGCCTGAGACACGGGGAAGAACCGGTCAAAGCAGACGTTCTCGCAGCCCGGCTGCTGGGTGTTACACACGAAATCCTTCGACTCGTCTTTCCAGACGTTTTCAGCAGCGGCCACAAACACCAGGATGCGGAAGATGAAGAGCACCGAGAGCCAAATCCGACCAATGGCAGTGGAGTATTTATTCACGCCGCTCAGAACGTTCTCCAGAAAAGCCCAGTTCATGACTGCAGGGAAGCCTGTGCTAGATAAATTAAGAGGTTTAACATTTCTAATAATCTGACATATCTACAGATGAGGTCATGATATTTATAATAAATATAAAAAAACAGGATTGAGGGTTCGATCATCACTGTGTGCTATTTCAGGCGAATCAGCACAACCTTGTCGTTCCTCTCAGTCCTGCGTTTCATGGCTTCTTCCTGAATGTAATAGATTTTGTTCCTAGTGAAAGTGTAGAATTCATATTTCTATGGTTTATGTTTATATATTTATTCAGCAGTTTATGACTGATGTCAGAATGAAACCTTTTGTCTTCTGTAGTGTTTAATTTGTTTGTTCTGCAGCCTCATTATTAATAAACTGTAAAAGGTCAAGGCTTTGTAGTGTTATATTCGTGTAGGATAGCGAGAATAAAGTTTACAGAAAGCACAAGAGAGAAAATTAAAAATATAAACGTATAGTTGTACTCACCTGAGAGTTTTCTGGTGGATTTGTCGGGCTTGCTCCTCACTCTCTGTATCGCATGAAGGATTTGAAAGGCAAATGTCTCACCTGTTGGCTTGCTGTGGGCGTGGCTTACCTGTGCGCTTTACTGTAAACACACTGACACCAGGTCTTTGTTTCCGTGGTGACAGATTTTTAAAGAAGCAGCACGCTGTAGTGCCGATGTAGATTTGAACACTTTATGATGTGTTAATGATTTATGATGTGTGATGTTTAAATGAAAGCAGGATGATGATGATGCAGACTTTCTCTTTGATGAGCAGCTGCACTGACTCAGACAGGCAGACGATCGGTGTGTTTACTGAGCGTGTCGTGTGTAAACAGTGTTTAGAGAAGCTAATAAAGGCAGGAGAGAGAGATCAGTATGTGCTGCGTGCATCACACCGACAGGACGGATATTTATAATTTATCATCCAGTCACAAAGTGATGTTTTATTGATGCAGAAACATGAGGAGTCTCAAACACACCTCAGGGTTTTAGCTAGGTACTAGAACTCATGTTTGTGAGTTAAAACTGCACTTCTGAGTGCCGAGTAATGTTTACACTCTGTTAAACTGTTTGAGGTTTGGTGCTTCAGTGGTCCAGTAGATGATTTTTATTATTCAGCTTCCTGTTTTGTAAAAGTTTTCCTGTCCTGAACCCTGCACCTCACGGTTTAGTACTTTAATTTCCCGGAGTCTACACCACCTGTCGGAACCACCTCTGAGCCCTCACGACCCGGCAGCACTGACCGACGTCCTGCCCTTCATTACAGTTCTGTGTAACGATGCTGTGTGTCTCGTGTTGTTTAGCAGGAGGATTTTCATCAAACAGGAAAAAAGGAAGTGTTATTCAGACTACATCAGCTTTTCTAGTTCCCCAAGACTTCACACAGGCTCACTGTGTTTTAGTTCACATGTTTTGGTGTTTTGACATATAGTATTTTTCTGCAATAATCTATTAAATATTCAGATGAAAATCACACTGAGTTCAGAGGTTTGTTTGTTTTTGTAGTTTCTTTTCAGTAATGAACTGCCACTGGAACATTCATACATTAAGTCACAAAAAATAAAATAATTCATGTACTTTGAATCACTTAATATTAGAAAAATGCCCCAAAATATTCAGATATTATTAGTTTAACCTTTTATGAAAGACATCTAGTTAAGTTTATTTAGTCTAGCAGTTTATTTCTTTTATTAGCAGAATATTTGTTTATTTATTTTCTTCTCATACTTGAATAAAATGTTTACGTTCCTCTGCATCTGATCACTTTCTCTTGTTGAATGTGTCTGTTGTTTTTGCTTTTAAATCATTTGCATTTCATTCTGCCTGATTGCTTTTAAATTCTATTTATTAGTAAGATAAAAATAAAGATTCATTGTTCCAGGTGTCCCAAAAGCCAGATTCTTCGTCCAGGGTTTGGGTCGTCGGGGCCACCGCCCATGACTGCTACCCAAAACACACTGCACCGGACCCTTATGCTCCTTCCAGGTTGGAGGGGAGGTCCTTCCTCAAGTGGAGGAGTTTAAGTATCTCGGGGTCTTGTGTACGAGTGAGGGAAGGATGGATCGTGAGATTGACAGACGGATCGGTGCAGCGGCAGCAGTAATGCGGGCTATGTACCGGTCTTACCAGTCAATCTACATTCCTACTCTCACCTATGGTCATGAGCTCTGGGTCATGACCGAAAGGGTAAGATCCCGGATACAAGCGGCCGAAATGAGCTTCCTCCGAAGGGTGGCGGGGCGCTCCCTTAGAGATAGGGTAAGGAGCTCTGTCACCCGGGAAGAGCTTGGAGTAGAGCCGCTGCTCCGCCACATCGAAAGGGGACAGTAGAGGTGTTCCGGGCATGCCCCACCGGGAAGAGGCCCAGGGGAAGACCCAGGACACGCTGGAGAGACTATGTCTTTCGGCTGGCCTGGGAACGCCTCGGGGTCCCTCCGGAAGAGCTGGAGGAAGTGTCTGGGGAGAGGGAGGTCTGGGCATCCCTGCTTAGACTGCTGCCCCCACGACCCGGCTCTGGATAAGCGGAAGACAATGAATGAATGAATGAATGTTCCAGGTGTTCTTCTTCTTCTTCTTCTTCACTTTTTTCTCTTTACACAAAAGTGATTATGTTTAAGTTATATAGTCACGGTTGATGAATATTTTCCACACCTATACCGCTATAAACAACTTTTTTTTTTTTTTTTTTACTGTTTCGCACGACATGCACCTTTCCGTCCAGCAGATGACGCAATGATTGCAACGGTTGCCAGATTGGGTTTATTCCCGTCAAATAGTATTTGCATGCACTTCTCATTTATTTTATCCGAGTTTTAACATTACATGTAAAATTAAATATTTCACATTTTACTAATTCATTCTGTACCGTTTTCTTATAAATGGTGTCTCATTCTCGATAGTTAAGCAATAAATATTTCTGTTTAATAGTTAAGAGAGATTCGGTGTAAAGTTGTTTGCTGTTAAGAGAAGCTACTTTCTGTGCGGAATAAAATCTGTTATTATTATTATTATTGTTATTATTATTATTATTATTATTATTAATGTTTGCGTACTATTCTACATTATTGCATTACGGCTGTTATGAATGTGTGTTTATAAATTCTGGCAACCCCCGCTCTTTCTCAACAAGATGGCGGCGTTCAGCGTCTCACAACAACATCGATTTGTTTTGTCTGTCGCTTTATGAAGCTCGCCCTTATTTCTATTCTGTCTTCACATCAGATTATAATATAATATATTATAAGACTTATTTAATCTATCTTTAATTAAACTGTGTGAAACCAGAGACGTTTCCCCAGCCTCAGTCATGTCACCTTCAGAGAACGACAGTAAAGTACCCGGATTAAGAGGAGTGAGAACTACGTCCCTGTTCCGTGCGGTCAACCCTGAGCTTTTCATCAAACCTGTAAACCTTTAAATCATTCATATTTAAATACTCGTTTTAATACCCAGATTCGGTCCAAATATGTTGGACAGGTATAGTGAAATGTTTAGCGGGGAAAACGTCACTTCCGTAAACACGCCCCCCCCCCCCCCCACCGGAAGTGTGTTTAGAGTCGAATTAATTATATTTCTTTAGTTTTGTATCTAGAGGGTCTTCATTTAATTTCATCCAGTGTTTCATGTCATAAGTAAGATTTAAACTGTGGTGTAAATGCATGGAATAACAATAATAATAATAATATTGCCTCACACCTCCAGGGTTGGGGGTTCGATTCCCGCCTCCGCCATGTGTGTGTGAAGCTTGCATGTTCTCCCCGTGCCTTGGGGGTTTCCTCCGGGTACTCCAGTTTCCTCCTCCAGTCCAAAGACATGCATTGTAGGTTGATTGGCATCTCTAAATTGTCCGTAGAGTGTGATTGTGTGAGTGAATGAGAGTGTGTGTGTGCCCTGCGATGGGTTGACACTCCGTCCAGGGTGTATCCTGCCTTGATGCCCAATGACGCCTGAGATAGGCACAGGCTCCCCGTGACCCGAGAGTAGATCGGATAAGCGGTAGACAATGAATGAATAATAATAATAATAATAGTGTAATATGTAACACTGCTGATCAACAACTGTTTCCAGTTCAGTGTTTCACTAAAACAAAACATTTTTAAAAGTTGCCACACTCTAAAACTAGATTTTATGATTTTCTTTTATGATCATGATAATGATTATTATTATTTTACATTTTTTAAATTGTTTTTCAGAAGTCACTATTTTCATTAATCAGAGCTAATGTGAACTGTTTGTTTAAATTTACTCTGATATCTGGACTGAAACTCTGGCCTGCTTTTATCAGTTGTTGTTGTTGTTGTTTTTTACCTTCTCAAATGCACGTTTGTCTCCTGTACAGAATAAGCCAGTGATGGCGTTTGGCCTCATCACCATCACGCTGTGCGTGGGGTATCTGGGCTATCTGCATGCTGTGAAGGAGAACTCTCAGCTTTATGAGGCGGTGGACAGCGAGGGTGAGAGATACATGCGGAGAAAAACCTCTAAGTGGGACTGAGAGACGTCTCAGACGTGCAGAGGGACACGTTTCAGAGACTTGACTGCATTCAGTATTGATGATTTTGCTCTAAACACCAGATTCAGTCCAAAAATCACTTCTAATAATGGCCGAGTGTGTGCAGCACCGAGTTTTACACCATAAACCTGCTGGAGTTTGATTTCTATCAGAGGAATGAGCATGTTTGTTTGTTTCTTTGTTTTTACTGAGTTGTGTTCATCTGAAATAAATAAGAAATAATCATAATGCAGAAGGTTTTTTATTCTGCAGTTCTACAGAATACTAATGAAGTTATATTTAGTAGTTTTAAGGGTTCCTTATCACACACCAATCACACACTAACCCCACACCAATCACACACTAATCACACACCAATCACACACTAACCCCACACCAATCACACACTAACCCCACACCAATCACACACTAATCACACACCAATCACACACTAACCCCACACCAATCAAACACTAATCACACACCAATCACACACTAACCCCACACCAATCACACACTAATCACACACCAATCACACACTAACCCCACACCAATCACACACTAATCACACACCAATCACACACTAACCCCACACCAATCAAACACTAATCACACACCAATCAAACACTAATCACACACTAACCCAACACTAATCACACACCAATCACACACTAACCCCACACCAATCAAACACTAATCACACACCAATCAAACACTAATCACACACTAACCCCACACCAATCAAACACTAATCACACACCAATCACACACTAACCCCACACCAATCAAACACTAATGACACACCAATCACACATTAATCACACACTAACCCCACACCAATCACACACTAACCCCACACCAATCAAACACTAATCACACACCAATCACACACTAATCACACACTAACCCCACACCAATCACACACCAATCAAACACTAATCACACACCAATCACACACTAACCCCACACCAATCAAACACTAATCACACACCAATCACACACTAACCCCACACCAATCAAACACTAATCACACACCAATCACACACTAACCCCACACCAATCAAACACTAATCACACACCAATCACACACCAATCAAACACTAATCACACACCAATCACACACTAACCCCACACCAATCAAACACTAATCACACACCAATCCTACTAAACACTATAATTTTTTCTCTCTATGTTTCTATCCTTCTGCAAAGCTGCTTTGAGACAATGTCCATTGTTAAAAGCGCTATACAAATAAATTGAATTAAATTAAATTGAAAATTAATCCCACACTAATCACACACCAACATTACACTAATCACCCACTTATCTTACACCAATTCCACATATATGAGACGTGCTTTTCTATTAGTTTCTCTACATGACACACTACAGTGCTTTCTGAGAGACATGGGGTGAGAAAAGGAATGAATAAAGGAATGAAGAAGTGTTTCAATAATAATGTTCTGAAGCATATCATTAGGCGCCTACAGTGTGTGTGTGTGTGTGTGTGTGTGTGTCAGTTTCAGAACGTAACTTTTCCTGTTTTTCTGCATGAATATTTTTCCAGTGAAGTTGCTGAAAAGTCAAACTTGGACTCAGTGAAGCATTAAACCAGAAACACAGTGAATAGCATCATCTAGCTAATAATTTGTGGCGAGCAAAACATCTTCGGAATGTTGTGATTCTAAAACGTTTTAAAACATTCCGAACTTTTACTTCATGACATTTCTTAAGGTTTAGATCATATGTTTATACTGCAAGTACTGGTTTACTCCATTATATTATTTTTATTTTATATTTTTATCTTTATATTAAAGATCACCTTCTGTAAACGACTGCTTTATCAGCAGCATCTCCAGGTAAATTCCTTCATTATCTCATCGATCAGCGTGACAAGGCTGTATTTATAGAAATAATCATGATTCAGACGTATCTCTGACTGAATCAGTAGATAGCAGTAGATGTACAGGCCACTGACTTTTCAGATAAATGTCACAGGAAACAACAAGAAATAGGACACTATGGAGCAGCAGCCTGAAAAAAAGATTTAAAAAAATAAGAAGAATAAAAAAAAAAACCTTAAACCTACTGAAGCTCTTCTGGATTTTCTAGATCCGTGTACAGTGATGGGGTTTGATTTGAGGTGTGGATCATTACAACAATCACACCACGGCTGGAAGTTTTATATAGAAATGGGACTCATCAAGGTTGCTGCGTACGAAATCACTAAACATTTCACAATAACCTGATGGACAGAGATGTTTTCAGGATCGGTATCTTGCAGTCAATAATACTAACGTAACGTTGTCTAATGTTTAGGAACATTTTCAGGAAAATAAAAAAACGTTCTGTTCTTGTGATGAAGGATCGTGTGAGTAGATGTGTCGAGGTAATTGGCTATTAACATTGTGTAATCACATTCTGCTGAAATGAACGAAATGATCCGAACTTCCCTACTTCTTCACTGAAGTTTATTTTGTCTCGTACTTCCCATCACAGCGAGGCTCCGCCCATCACCGAGGCCCCGCCCTGCGGGTGGAGGAGGAGTCTATAAACGCGCTGTGCTGCTCCGGTACACCGGGGCTTTCTCAACTTCTGCTGGTCTTCACACCGGAGCAACATGGCGGAGAGCACACACATCTCCGAGTCTCCCAACACTGAAGCAGATGGAGGAGTTTCCTCTCAGGATTACTGAAACATAACACCGCCAACATGAGCGACTGTACTACAGGTAACAAGCGACAAGTGCACCTGAAACTCCTCTACAGTTACACCAGAAATACAGCGTGTTTTACTTACTCACTCTCTCTCTCTCTCTCTCTCTCTCTTTCTCTCTCTCTCTCTCTCTCTCTCTCTCTCTCTCTTTCTGTGTGTGTTTATAGAGGTGCGGTTTAGTCCCTCTCTGCCCTCAGAGTGTGTTCTCCGCTCCGGTGCCGTTATATTCCCCGGTAATTCATAATAAACGTCATTTAATTAAACCTGTGAATGAAAGCTTTCTGACTCTGCAAGTGTGTGTGTGTGTGTGTGTGTGTGTGTGTGTGTGTGTGCGAGTGGCTTCCCATTTACAGTAACTTTTGAGGTGTTTATTTTTATTATTCTCTTTTATTATGCATCTCCCTCTCTCTGTCCCCCCCCTCCCTCTCTCTGTCCCCCCCCTCCCTCTCTCTGTCCCCCCCCTCCCTCTCTCTGTCCCCCCCCTCTCTCTCTGTCCCCCCCCTCCCTCTCTCTGTCCCCCCCCTCCCTCTCTCTGTCCCCCCTCCCTCTCTCTGTCCCCCCTCCCTCTCTCTGTCCCCCCTCCCTCTCTCTGTCCCCCCTCCCTCCCTGTCCTCCCTCTCTCTGTCCCCCCTCCCTCCCTGTCCCCCCTCCCTCCCCGTCCCCCCTCCCTCCCTCCCCCTCCCTCCCCCTCCCTCCCTCCCTCCCGTCCTCCTCCCCGTCCTCCCTCCCCGTCCTCCCTCCCCGTCCTCCCTCCCCGTCCCCCCTCCCTCTCTGTCCCCCCCTCCCCCCTCTCTCTCTGTCCCCCCCTCCCTCCCCTCTCTCTCTGTCCCCCCCTCCCTCCCCTCTCTCTCTGTCCCCCCCTCCCGCCCCTCTCTCTCTGTCCCCCCCTCCCGCCCCTCTCTCTCTGTCCCCCCCTCCCTCCCCTCTCTCTCTGTCCCCCCCTCCCTCCCCTCCCTCTGTCCCCCCTTCCCCCCCTCCTCCCTCTCTCTCTGTCCCCCCCTCCCTCCCCTCTCTCTCTGTCCCCCCTCCCTCCCCTCTCTCTCTGTCCCCCCTCCCTCCCCTCTCTCTCTGTCCCCCCTCCCTCCCCTCTCTCTCTGTCCCCCCTCCCTCCCTCTCTTTTGTCCCCCCTCCCTCCCTCTCTCTCGTCCCCCCTCCCTCCCTCTCTCTGTCCCCCCTCCCTCCCTCCCCTCCCTCTCTCTCTGTCGTCCCCCCTCCCCTCTCTCTCTCTGTCGTCCCCCCTCCCCTCTCTCTCTCTGTCGTCCCCCCTCCCCTCTCTCTCTCTGTCGTCCCCCCTCCCCTCTCTCTCTCTCTGTCGTCCCCCCTCCCCTCTCTCTCTCTCTGTCGTCCCCCCTCCCCTCTCTCTCTCTCTGTCGTCCCCCCTCCCCTCTCTCTCTCTCTGTCGTCCCCCCTCCCCTCTCTCTCTCTCTGTCGTCCCCCCTCCCCTCTCTCTCTCTCTGTCGTCCCCCCTCCCCTCTCTCTCTCTCTGTCGTCCCCCCTCCCCTCTCTCTCTCTCTGTCGTCCCCCCTCCCCTCTCTCTCTCTCTGTCGTCCCCCCTCCCCTCTCTCTCTCTCTGTCGTCCCCCCTCCCCTCTCTCTCTCTCTGTCGTCCCCCCTCCCCTCTCTCTCTCTCTGTCGTCCCCCCTCCCCTCTCTCTCTCTCTGTCGTCCCCCCCCCCCTCTCTCTCTCTCTGTCGTCCCCCCTCCCCTCTCTCTCTCTCTGTCGTCCCCCCTCCCCTCTCTCTCTCTCTGTCGTCCCCCCTCCCCTCTCTCTCTCTGTCGTCCCCCCTCCCCTCTCTCTCTCTGTCGTCCCCCCTCCCCTCTCTCTCTCTCTGTCGTCCCCCCTCCCCTCTCTCTCTCTCTGTCGTCCCCCCTCCCCTCTCTCTCTCTCTGTCGTCCCCCCCTCCCCTCTCTCTCTCTCTGCCCCCCCCTCCCTCTCTCAGGTGTGTTTGATCAGCTGGGTTATGCCCTGGTTGTTTTTCCGGCGGCGTTTCAGAGTAGACTGCTGTGTGATGTCACTAAAGAGGAAGTAGCGGAGTTTGTGTGTTACTGTCTTCGCCTGCACAGGTACAGACTCTGCACCACACACTGCTTCATTTTTCAGTGTACCGATCAGAAAGGTGTGTGGAGGTGATGTTTATTGCGTATTGTACGGTTTGTGCAGTAAGAGCAGGTCGGAGTGTCTGGTGTCTGTGGTGGCTGATCTGAGAGAAGCGTCACTCGCTGTGACCAGACGCATCGCTGAAATCCTCCTGCTGCTGCAGGTATGGGGAGATTCCAACATGGAGGGAAATGAAGTAATGATGTAGAGAACAGAGAATAAACTATTTAATTCACACTGTGGATCTGAAACCGTGAGTGAGTGCCTGTGTCTGAACACATCAGGTTTCACATCCACAGTAACTCCTGAGGTGTTTATTTTATTTATTTTTTTTGGAATTTCTTGTTCCTCCCTCTCTCTACCTGCCCCCCCCCCTGTCTCTTTCTTTCTTTCTTTCTTTCTTTCTTTCTTTCTTTCTTTCTTTCTCCCTCCTCCTCTCCCTCTCTCTACCCCCCTTTTTTCTTTCTCCCCCCTTCCCTCTCCCTGATCCTCCTGATCTCCTTCTTGCTCTTCCCTCAGCTCCACCAGCGCACCATCCACTCCTTCTACGCCGTTCAGCCCAAAAAGCGAGATGTCCAGAAGCTGCTGCAGAAGCTCCTGAGCTCAAACTCCAAACGCTCGCTGGCAGTTAAGGTGCATCGCAGTCTGATTCCCAGACCAGGAGATCAGACTAGCAAGATATTTAATCAGTCTGATCCTCCTGCATGGTCTCCATCTCCACAGCTGACATCCATGTGCACTTCATGTTTTAGGCTTGAATAAAAGATCTTGCAGGCTTACAGGCTTTGTTTCCCTCTTTCAGTGTGTGTTCCTCAGAGAAGTCTTCGAGCTGAGTAACTACGTGGATCGCAGTCAGCTTCCTGCTAATCTGGGAGGATATTTTATCTACAGTCATGAGAGCTGGGTCTCCTTCATCAAAGTGAGAAACTTTCCACTTCCTCCTGTGCTCAGTGTCCGCTTAATCCTGTGCTCTGATTGGTCAGGAGGTGATTGGTTTTCTGTAACGTAATCCTGCAGTGAACCACAGGCGTATACGGCGCTCGGATGCTTTGTGGTCGCTATAGTAACAACTCATGCACAGGGGGGTGGTGGTGTTTGCTCTCGGCTCCATGTGATTTTATCATGCTGATTGGATAATGGATGCTGGTGTTTGTGTGTGTGTGTCAGATGGTGTCAGATTAAACACTGAACTGAATCTTGAACTTTAGTGCTGAGTGTGTGTGAGCTATCTTTAATACAGATGCTCATTCATCATCCTGAACTTTCATCTCTCTTCTCCTCCAATCTGATAAATGAGATTAATGCAGCCTTGTGGTGTGGTGTTACTGTGGAGAAGCTCACACACTCTGCACAGTGGCCTCTTGCTCATTAGCAACTGAATGATGCACACACAGTTGTGTTTGAACGTTTCTTCAACACTGAAGTCCTTTCATATTATTTTTATTACATTGTCGTGTGTGTAGGAGATGGACAGTTTCGTACAGGAGTTTGTGGCTGTGGTCAGGAAGTTGCCGGTGTGTATCAGTGCTCTGCAGGACTTCTCTAAACTCTCCGTTCCTACGGAGTATGAACCGCTTTCTGTTTTCTGTACCACCAACCAGGCACGACTCGAGCATCTTCGCAGGTAACCTCACCTTACACGCACCTTACACATTACTTCTGCTGTGAGGGTTTGGCATTTAACATTAATGATAACCTGTGTGTGTGTGTAGAGATCTGGGTCTGGATGCCTTGTTTAGGAGGTGTGAGTGTGTGCTGGAGAAGTTTCGTTATCCTGAGAAGGATCCATGTTATCAGGCCATGGTGGGAACTGTGCTGTTCACACACACTGCCCTGGAGATGCTGCAGAACTATGACAGGTACACACACGCACACTACTGGGTTTGTGTACCTCAATACAAAAGTCTACTAATGGTACAGTGCCTCGGTCACACATGAAGGCTGTATCTGAGACTATTGTTCAGTTACATGCTGTGTGTGTGTGTGTGTGTGTGTGTGTTGGAGCTTATTTCCTGCCCACACACAGTGTATTGATATGCTAATGCCACCAGGGAAAGCTGTTCAATATTCAGATGAATGACACTGATAGGAGTGTGTCTCATTTCTGAATGCGAGTTTAACTCTGAGTCTCTCTCTCTTTCACACTCTTTCTCTCTCTTCTTTTTCTCTGACTTTCTCCCTCCTCTCTCTGTCTGTAGAATCAAGGCAGCGGTGGAAAAAGTGGAGTTGCTGTGGACACGTGTTTTCTCCAACGCTCTTCTCCGATTGCACGTCCTCCAGCTTCAGAGAGACGCACAACAGGTCACACACTTCAGAAGTGTAGCTCTGTGTAACCTGCTGGTCATCATGTCCAGTAACCGAAAGAAACTTTTTGTTTGTAAAAGAGAACTTTGTATTTCTCTCATTTGGGTTTGTAGAGAAGAAAGATGGAGTATTGTATGAAGCAGTTGTACAACAATAAGTCTGTAGCTCATTGGTCACATTTGTGTGTAAAACGGATGTTTCTGGTTTGTGTCTCTCAGGTTGTGTGTGAGATGGAGTGCCTTATGAAGAAGATGCAGTCGTATACACCTGAGGCACTTCGAGATTCCAACACTGCTGAAACTCTACAGCTGGAGTTCAACACTTCTGTGTACACACAAGCTCTGGTAAATAAGAGGAGGACTTCTGCATGCTGGGGTTAATGTGATGTTCGTGTATGATGATGACCTCAAATCATGGAGAGACTGGGGCTGAAGAGAGGGATGGAAAGGGAGAGGTAAACATGTCTGGAAGAAATCATTAAAGTTGGTCATCTCTCCTTCTGGTGTGTCTGTGTGTTAGGCGTTGGTGCGCCGTGCTGAGGATATGTTAAACACCATATCAGAGACTCTGGTCAGAAAGAATCAGGAAGGATACGAGTGGATAAATGATCTGGAGAGCCGGACAAACCAGCTCAGCGTGGTCATAGATGTTCAAAACAGGAACCTGAACACCATCTGCACCTTCCATCAGTGCTACCATAAAGTACATTTTACTTATTTGTGTTACTGCTGTGTGTGTGTGTGTGTGTGTGTGTGTGTGTGTGTGTGTATGTGTAAAATTGTCCAAACGTGAGGTCATCAGTTGGCTAGGTTTCTGTTAAGTTATCCAAAACTGAGAAGGTTAAGAGACGTGCACTAAAAGGTGGAAGTGGGGAATGTGAAGGTAGGCTAGTGGTGAGCTGTGACTGGGAAAGGAGAGGGGTGTCAAGATTGCAGATGGGATGATGGGGATCACAGTAGGGTTTGTGGGAGGCATGGATTAGGTATGGGAATCTGGTGAGAAGCAGGGGTTGGTGACGGACTGAAGGGACTAGAGAAGAAGGGATGGTAGAGAACAGGGATCAAGGGCAGAAGGTTGGTGGGTGGTGGGGATCAGAGTAGGGAAGGGACCAGAGAAAGAGGGATGGTAGGTGGACATCAGAGAATAGTGGGTTTGGAGCTGGAGGGTTTGTGGTAGGGAGGAGGCAAGGATGGGGGGAGGTTGATGGCAGGCAATTGGTATTGAGGTGAGTTGGAAGGTGGTAGGAATGGTAGAATCAGAGGGGTAGACTGGAGTGATGGTCAGAATTGGTTAATTGAAGGAAAGGATGGTTGTGGATGGCAGAGGTCATGAGTGGATGTACCATGAGAAAGGCTAATCGATAGAATAGAGAGATGAATGTAGAATGGAGGAAATGAAGAAACAGCTTGAAGTACCATCTCAGTTTTAAGCTACCAGGTGTTGCATTAATGTCTGCATCTGTGCTCAGATCCAGCGGTGGTACCATGTGGCAGTGTGTGAGTGCTTCCTACAGGATCTACTGTGGAGAACGTGCTCGAACAAATATGACAAAGAGGAAACTTTCCTCTCACACAAGCAGACTGAAGTCTTTTCTGTGATCAAGGACTTTCTCAGGTTGCATCCTCCTCCTGAAGTGGAGCTAAAGCAGATGGTACAGCTGGCTAATATTGTACCTGATGCACACCTGGAGAATGCAGGAAAGCAGCTTACAAAGAGGTGACCCTTTTGAGCAAGTAGGTTGTGGAAAGCCATTATACATTCTGTTTAAAACATTTTAACAAAAAGCATTTTGTTTTGCAGGTGTTCAACTTTGCGCAAGTTGTTGCTCTTTCCTGGTTCTGCAAAATTTTCTGACCTCCAGTTAGCTGTGCAGTGGCAGTACGAGTGTCTAAAGGGCAGAACCGTGGATTCAATCTCTGACCTTCATACTCGGAGAAACATGTGTGATCAGAGTGTCCCTAGAGATTCTGACGACTTTCCTGTAAATGCCAATATTTTGACAAGACATGATGGTGCAAATTATTCTCCCTTACTTCAGTCTGGAACAAAGCCACCATCCCTCAGCTCCTTTGATTCTGGGTTTGATGGAGCAGGAAGTGGTCACCTTGAAACAGGAGGTGGGAAGATATGCCAGGATGAGCCATCCAGACCAAAATCTCCTCTTCTCCATGTCAACGAAAAGAATGCTTCCAGCTTATCTGAGGGTCTTACTGAGAAGTCTCTTAGAGCCCCAAGTATCCACATCATTCCAAATGTAAGTGGAGACACTGTAAACTTTGAGATCACCGTGAAACGTTCAGCCACGCTTCCCAAAAACCCCTGGCTGAGCCTTCCTGTAGATGATCTGGAGAACTGCTACACTGTGATCATCTCTCCCACCCAGCAAAGGAAGACTAAAAGCTGTGATCAGTTAACACAGACTACAGATACAAGTGTGCATGATCTTCAGGATCAGAGTACCGAGTGGAGCCCCGTCGGCAACGTCCTCTCGAGCACCATTACAGATGGAGCTGAAACATCAGAGGCCGTGCCCACGCTCCTCTGGGACTCATATGATCTGCATGATTCGGATAGCATGTTACTTGGCGAGCTGGATTCTGAGTGGGAAATAAAAGAGCAGCAAGAGCTCAGAGCTGTGGAGGAAGTGCTGAGCCGAACAGCTGGAATCCTGCAAGAAGAGGAAAGCGTTCTTGTTCAGGAGGAGATCTTGGATGTTCTGTTGGAAGCAGACAGTCCATACAGATTGTGGCCTTCATGGAGCAAAGCTTGTGAATTTACACAGATGACCTCCAGTGACATGGCTGAAGCGGGTGTGATTGGATTGGAGGATGATCTCATCTCCCTAAATTTTGGACCGGATGTCTTGTCTCAGAAACATCCAAGTGGTGTTGCTAACCCTCCATCAGGAGCAGGCTCTGACCTGCTTTTTCACCTTGAACCAGGAAATGGAGGTCCTGATGGATCAGAGCTTTTGAAGGAGATAGAAAATCTGAAGGCCTTGGAGGAAAAGATTGTTGAGGAGAACCTGAAAATCAATGAGATGCATTCCTGTGAATCTAAGGAAATGATGCATTCCTCAAGCCTCAGTGAGAACCGGAAGAGGTTTCTTGAGAAACTGGAACAAGAGAAAAAGGAAGTGGAGGAGATGGAGAGGAACCTGAGTATAGAGATGAAGAAAAGCAAGCCGAAGTGTCTGAGAAAGGGTCATAAAATTGTGATGTGTTCCGTTATGGGAAAAGGTTCAGTGTTGAGGGAGAATGATGAAGCTCTCCTGATGAATTGCAAAAGCTCAGCACAAGTCTTCAATCATGGGCAGCCATGTTTTGAGAAACCCACCAATCAGCAACCTTCAGACATGGCAGCAGACAGTCATGTTTGCCACAAATGTTCAGATCTAGAAACATCAATCAATTGTAAATGTTTGAATGTAGTTGCAGATTCTTCATTCAATGACTCCATGAACACAAGTTTAAATTTTCAGTATCAGCAGAATATTGATTCTTCTGCATCATCTGTATCAGTTGCTGTGCCTTCTGTCACGTCAGGTGATGTTTACAGATGTGATACTGAGACAAAGGAAATGACAGACTTGGTATCTTCAGTCCTAAATCTTTCTAATGCTGAAGGTCCTGATATTGTAGAATCAAAAACATTGTTAGATCCTCACAATAGCAAAGAAGAAAAATACTTGGAACCTTCAGAAATCTTGGACTCAATTGAACGGTGTAATGAAGATCTCAAGATGGAAACTTTATCAGAAGTATCATCTACTGCATTCGATCCTGGTGGTCCAATAGCTCTTCCACAAACTTCTAAACTGAAAATACAGATAAGCACAGATTTTGAAGAAAATGTATCCAGTGCTACAAATCAGACTGCCATTTCCACATCTTCAGCATCGTCTGTTGATTCAATACCAGAAGAGTGCAAGATTCCATGTAGAACATCAGTGGAGCTCAAACACCACAATACCAACAATAACAACCTTCACACTCTGGAACTTCGAGTTGGTGTAGAGAATGTGCCTGAAGACCAGAAATTAGAGGCATCGTGTGAAAGTCTGATCTCCAGAAATCAATCGCCTCTGCTTGAAACATCTGAGCCTTGTGAAGCAACAGAGAACAAAGAGGTGAAAGTTCAAGTTCATCATGTTGACAGCACTTTAACAAAACACGTCTGCAGATCGCCGGTTCTACAACAACTTCACATCTGCACTAGAGAGGTTTGCATCCATTATGTGATCTGCTCAGTATTTATAGATCTGGAGAATGATTGCCGGGGCAGAACGTGTGGTAGATCCCATCCTCTTTATCTGGGTCTATTACATGCACACTGGGTCACTATGGCAACATCAGTAGTTTTGGAATTAGAATTATTATTAATTATAGTTATTAATATTAGAAACTAACCCACTCACTAGTATTAAACAGGCTCAACCTTTGATGCAAACAGACATTTTGATGGCATGTGTTTGGGACGTTGAGTGTAAAGAAGTTATTTTCATCTCCATTTAAGACATGCATGTCTTCAGGCCGTCTTTAGGGTCCTTGTGAGCGATTGTTGTTCATGCTCTGTGTTGTGTTTCTGCTGTGTGTCATTGTAGAGGAGTGATTTTCAAACCCCTGTGGTGTTGGACACCGGGTCCAGTTTGGTGAAAGCTGGATTTGCTGACCAGGATTTGCCCACCACCATCTTCCCCACCACTGTTGGTCTGCCCAAGTATATGGTAATGTTATTGAACTTGCTGAAACGGAATGTACTTCTAGCTTAAAGTGTATAGTTTTAAGAATATGTTGACCCTGTAGGAGGTGATGAGTGGCAGTGTGGAGCGCGGTGTGTATGTGGGACACGACGCCCAGCACATGAGGGGTGTGTTGACTCTTCATTACCCAATGAGGAATGGCGTTGTGTCCGACTGGGATCAGATGGAGATGGTGAGTTTTTAGCAAGAAGTAGAATTTTGCTAGTAAACCTAAAACACCAGGTCTTACTGACCTTTTTTTTTTCCTGTGTGTAGATCTGGAGTCATGCCTTTGAGCAGTTGCGTGTGTGTAGTGAGGATCACCCTGTGTTGCTGACTGAGGGAGTAGTGGGCGTACGTGAGAACCGCCAGCGTTCTGTCCAGCTCATGTTTGAGTCCTTTAATGTTCCACTTGCATACATGGCACTACAGCCGGTACTGGCTCTGTACGCAACCGGCCGGACCACTGGTACACACACGCACACACCCCTCTGGAATTATGGTGCTGTTTAGAAACCTGGAGATACTATCGTGTGTGTGTGTGTGTGTGTATAGGCGTGGTGTTTGACTCTGGAGACGGTGCGAGTCACAGCGTCCCTGTGTTTGATGGTTACTGTCTACCTCATGCTGTTCAGCGTTTTAATGTAGCAGGAAATGACGTCACACTGCATCTCAAACAGGTACGAACCCCATCTCCTTCCCATCACTGCTTAGCGACTGTTGCTTTGTGTCCTTTGCTCAACAATTTAGCAGCACTACAGTACTTCCTGTGATCACTTTGTAAAATTAGAAATCCCTGAGGTGACTACAACGTTAATGACCCAACCTCTGCTAATGCTAGCTGTACCATTTGATTTGGTGTGTGTCAGCTGTTGACCGAGAAGGGTGTGTGCATGCGGACATCTGCTGAGATGGAGATTGTGCGTGAGATTAAGGAAAAATGCTGCTTCATAGCTCTAAACTATGAGGCGGTGCTTGGTGGAGGAGGCGGAGCCAGCGCTCCAATGCATTACACTCTACCTGACGGACATGTAATCTCCTTGACAACAGAACGGTTCAGGTAAATGCTCTGCGTGAGAAAGCACTTGGTTATAATATTGAGGTTGCAGGTGTTTTGTTTACTTGTTTATTTGGAATCTTTAGAGCTCCGGAGATCCTGTTCAGGCCGGAGCTAATCGGTCAGGATTATTATGGGATGCACGAAAGCATTTTTAGATCTGTTCTTCGGTCGGACATTGACCTGCGCAGAGATTTGGTGGGAAATATTGTCCTCTCAGGTATGAGTACAACATGTTCTGATGTATTTAAAAAATCTATTCCCACTCTTTTTTTTTCTTTTTTTTTTTTAACTTGAATATTAGTTGAATGTTCTGAGAAATTCTGTCTGAAATGGAGACATTGTCTTGGTGTCCTCTGACTCCGTGTCTCTGAAGGTGGTAACACGCTGCTGGCTGGACTTCCTGAACGTCTGCAGCATGAGCTCAGTGGTTTGGCCCCTGCAGGTTTGGGTGAAAGGATAAAGGTCACGAGTTCTCCAGATCGAGATTTCAATGTGTGGAGAGGAGGAGCTGTACTCGCCAACATGCCGTCCTTCTCCTCAGCCTGGATCAGCCAGGAGGAGTATGAGGAATTCGGACCCCAGATTGTCTTCAGGAAGTGTTTCTGAGCCGATCTACAGGACCTGCTTCAGAGCTTTTCTAAAAGCGTTCAGAAACCAAACAGGAAGCGGTTGAGATGCCGGTTGTTTTAAATGTGAAGAATTTTGCTTCAGGTGGTCTTCAGGATGGAGATGTCTCACTCACTGTGAGAAACCTGTGAAGAGGTGAGCTCTTTCCTGAAGGCTTTTACTTTCCTGTCTGGAGGGAGTCTGTGAGGTCCACCGTCATGCTGGGAGCAGGTTCCTTCAGCAGGCTGTGTAGCGTGTAGACCTCCTTCAGGAAGTTCCTGAGCTCCCTTTCTGGAAGAACTTTACGGCTCTCTTCAGGAAGTTCCTCTGAGGCATTTACACCACTGCATATCTTCAGGGATTGAGCATTGTTTACAGCAGGAGGAGCCTCTGATTCAGTTGTTGATCATGATGCCAAATTTGGGTGGAAATGAAGGTGAGAGAATTTTCTGGAGTGATTTTTTTTAATATTTTTTTTTTTCTGTGTAGGTTTTTCTGTTACATAATAAATTTTAACGTCTTGTTTCCTCGATCACACACCACCAGGATCTGTGCAGATTCTTTATATTATTTTATAATAAATAATGAAATCAGGTTGTGGAGATGTATATGAAGTATAGTTCTGTGAACGTAAGGTAAAGCTGTAAATGTTTACATGTTGTGGTGCTTTAAATTTGGGTGACGCCTGAGCTGGATATGAGCTGAGCTGCATGACAGGTTAATGTGATCATGTGAAACGCTTTACTCATTGCTTACTGTGAAATTGTGTGCGCTGGTGTTATTTACTCGTCTGTATTAGATTTTGTTTGCTGTATGGATAAATTCAAACTGGATCTGTTGTGTTTTTTGGTAAAGCTGTGTGCTGGTCACATGATGCTCTGTATGTTGCAGTTATCAGTTTTTGGGTTATCCACATTTTTCCATTCTGATGGACGCTATTGGACTAGCTGCTTAGCTAGCATGATTCAGCTATGTGAGCGCTGTTCCTCACTTCAGATATTTTGAGCTTTGGTTCAGATCGAATCACCTAGCGTATTCTTGCTGTTCTGAACCAGTCTCTTCTGGTCTGCTGAGGTGGTTTTGGTGTTTGTTGTTTTTTATTTGTTTGGTGTTTTATTATTTTCACTTTGTGTGTAAATGTTCACTGGAATTTAAAGTGTGATGGAATATAGTAAGGTCAGAGCAGAGGTTTATGCCTAGCTAGTCAGCTCAGTCTCCACAAACATTCACGTTCAGCCCAAATCCTAATCTGGCATCACTGTGTGTTTATATCCGTGTCGTTAAGCCTGTTTTTAAATAATAAATATTTGAATCCTGAATTTGTGTGGCTTTTTATTTTTCTTTAATGTGATTGTTAGCTGTGCTTATATTAAATGGGTTTTTTTTGTTTTTTAATAATCTATCCGCTTAATTATACAGAGACTGAATAAATTAATGGACCAATCAGAACACCGTATTCTGCATAACTTCTGATTAATGGTGTATGTTGGCAACACAAAACTCCAGAGTTTCAGAAGTTAGCATATGAGCTTAGTGCTGAATGCTAACTATTTTCTTACACACTATTGATCTGTAGTGGAAACGCAATTTGTTCTGCACATGCGCGAAAGTGCTGCCAGCGACACTAGGCAAGTCCTAGTGCTATTTTTCCTAGTGCTGCTACTGCATGAAAAAGATTGCAACTTTATAAGACATACCTCACCAGAATTTTGACCCAAGAACATCCTAATGGCTACCTCCACCAACAAAGGTGGTCTTATGGTGGTGCGAACAACTAAAGAAGCTAGTGTTGCTAATCTAGACCAGCACAACTAATAAAATCTGTTATTTCTCCCTGAAATATTATTTTCTAGAAGATTTTTTCCACTGTTTTTTCCCTTAATGCTAAAGTTCTTAGAAATGATACCAAAAGAAAGGCTGGGGTTTTTTTTTTTTGTTTTTGTTTTTGTTTTTTTGTAAAAATCAGAAAGCACACAGTTCTCTTATACAAGAGACTCACTCACTGGAGAATGATGGGTTCTGGTCCAATCAATGGGGTGATGAGACTTTTTCACATGGGACATCAGGATCAGCAGGTGTCGCCCTTTTTTTTTTTTTTTTTCTTTTTTCTTTTTTTTCTTTTTTACAACTGTCCTGGGAAAACTATACATCAGACTGGCAATGATGGTCACGGGATACTAAGTGTTCTACAGATAGATGACTCGGTTTAATCTTAGGGAATGTTTATGGTTACAGTAGTCACAAGCAAAACAACATACTATTATCTCAGATCCAAAATAAGGTTAAAGCATTAAATACATTCATTGTCTGCCGCTTATCCGAACTATTCTCGGGTCACGGGGAGCCTGTGCTTATCTCAGGCGTCATTGGGCATCAAGGCAGGATACACCCTGGATGGAGTGCCAACCCATCGCAGGGCACACACACACTCTCATTCACTCGCACACTACGGACAATTTTTTAGAGATGCCAATCAACCTACCATGCATGTCTTTGGACCGGGGGAGGAAACCCCTGAGGCACGGGGAGAACATGCAAACTCCACACACACACACACGGCAGAGGCGGGAATCGAACCCCCAACCCTGGAGGTGTGAGGCAAACGTGCTAACCACCAAGCCACCGTGCCCCCATTAAATGCCTTTCTCTAAAAATATTATAATAGGAGGTGATTTTAACACAGTAATGGATGGATAGATTTCCTACAAAATTTTCAAGCCACCAGTTTAATCCTACCCTAAAAGAATTTTGTAATCTAAATCTCTGATGCTTGGAGGGACATCAATCCGCACTGTGAACAATACTCTTGGTTTAAACCTGATGGCTCAATCTTCTTCTTCTTTCGGCTTTTCCCTTCAGGGGTCTCCACAGCGAATCATCTCTCTCCACCTATCCCTATCTTCCGCATCCTCAACACTTGCACCCACTAGCTTCATATCCTCATTAATTCCATCCATATACCTCCTCTTTGGCCTTCCTCTTTGCCTCCTGCCTGGCAGCTCCATGTCCAACATTCTCCTACCAATATACTCACTCTCCCTCCTCTGAACATGTCCAAACCATCTTAATCTGGCCTCCCTAACTTTGTCCCCCAAACGTCCAACATGAGCTGTCCCTCTGATGTACTCGTTCCTAATCCTGTCCAATCTTGTCACTCCCAAAGAGAACCTCAACATCTTAAGCTCTGCTACCTCTAGCTGTGACTCCTGTCTCTTCCTCAGTGACACTGTCTCTAAACCATACAGCATGGCCGGTCTCACCACTGTCCTGTACACCTTCCCCTTGATTCTCGCTGATATTTTCCTCTCACACAGAACTCCCGACACCTTTCTCCACCCATTCCAACCTGCCTGCACTCGCTTCTTTACCTCTTTCCCACACTCTCCATTACTCTGGACTGTTGACCCCAAGTACTTAAACTCCTGTACCTTCTTCACCTCTTCACCCTGTAACTTTACTGTTCCACTTCCCTCCCTTTCATTCACACACATGTACTCAGTCTTACTACCACTGACTTTCATTCCTCTTCTCTCCAGCGCAAACCTCCACCTCTCCAGGTTTTCCTCCACCTGCTCCCTGCTCTCACTACAGATCACAATGTCATCTGCAAACATCATTGTCCAAGGAGACTCTGACATACTTCTCTGCTACTCCTGACTTCCTCATACAGTACCACAGCTCTTCTCTTGGCACCCTGTCATACTCTTTCTCCAAGTCTACAAACACACAGTGCAACTCCCTCTGACCATCCCTATACTTCTCCATCAAAATTCTCAGAGCAAAAATTGCATCCGTTGTGCTCTTTCTGGGCATGAAGCCATACTGCTGCTCACAAATTTCCACTACCTTCCTTAACCTAGCTTCCACTACTCTTTCCCATACCTTCATTGTATGGCTCATCAACTTTATCCCCCTGTAGTTGCTGCAACTCTGCACATCACCCTTATTCTTAAAGATCGGCACTAACACACTTCTTCTCCATTCCTCAGGCATCCTCTCACTCTCTAAAACCCTGTTGAACAAACTAGTTAAAAATCCGGGCTTAGGCCCAGCACAGAAGTCACTGGACTGTGACCCCCATGGCTAAATACTGATGGCTCTCTAAAATCCAGAATTGATTACTGGCTAGTCTCTCACCTTCTGTAAACTCATACTACTGGCTCCTTTATATCACCCGCTCCTCTTACAGATCATTGTCTCATTGGTTTATAGCTTAAAAACCCAAACAAATGCGTATGCAATAAAGGCTACTGGAAGTTCAACGCCAGTCTCTTAAATAATGAAAAGTTCTATGAAGACACAATTTTAATTATTTTAGAAACTTTAAAAAAACCATAATATTTCACCCTTTACAGAAAAGTGGGAATATATTAAATATAACACAAGAAACGTCGCCATAAACTTTAATAAAAAATTTAAAAGCATTTCAAATAGGGAAGAAAATGATCTTATTCAGGAAATAAACAAGTGCTGTAGCAAACCAAATCTCTCAGAAAATGACAAATTACTGTAAAACTTTACAACCAAAGTTAGATAATATCTATATCAATAAAGCGAAAGTTGCCTATACACGATCAAGGGCTAAATGGATTGAAGAGGGGGAAAGAAACTCAGCTTATTTCTGTAGACTAGAAAAAAGAAGGCAACAAGAAAACCAAATTTAAAATACTAAACATAGGTGGACCAGACTGCTCTGAAGCCACAGTAATAGCTAAGGAAATAAGTACAAATAGTAAATTTGTGTGAAGCAGACTTAACCCTTGAAGAAATTGATGAAGCTGCTATGTGCTTAAAAATCGACAAAAGTCCGTGTCCAATCTCTTCCAATTACCATGAGACAAGGAACAATTGTTCTTATTCCCAAACCTGGAAAACCTTTTTTCGACCAATTTCACTGTTAAATAATGATTATAAAATATTCGCCCACACCTGCTTCAAACGAGGACGCTCACAAATTCATAACTGAAGCCCAGTCTAGCCCCATTTCACCGTCGCTCTTCATTATCGCAGCTCAATTACTAGCCATACTCCTTTTAAAAAAAAAAACAAAAAAAAAAACCTCTGATTTAGACAAAAAGTCTAAGCACGGTGGCTTGGTGGTTAGCACGTTTGCCTCACACCTCCAGGGTTGGGGGTTCGATTCCCGCCTCCGCCGTGTGTGTGGAGTTTGCATGCTCTCCCCGTGCCTCGGGGGTTTCCTCCGGGTACTCCGGTTTCCTCCCCCAGTCCAAAGACATGCGTGGTAGGTTGATTGGCATCTCTAAATTGTCCGTAGTGTGTGATTGTGTGAGTGAATGAGAGTGTGTGTGTGCCCTGTGATGGGTTGGCACTCCGTCCAGGGTGTATCCTGCCTTGATGCCCAATGACACCTGAGATAGGCACAGGCTCCCCATGACCCGAGAATAGATCGGATAAGCAGTACACAATGAATGAATGATTTAGACAAACTTGCTGTGCTTGATAAGCTAATTATAATCAGTCAGCTCGAGCAGTTATCACCTCACAAACATCATTTATCCGACTCTCTCAAACAGGAATACAATTAATCACATTTTCTCCAAGCAGATAGATCACAATAATTGTGTTTTTTGTGAGGATAATATAGAAACAACCGGACACTTAATTTCTCTTCCGCTTTCTGGGATGATATGCATGATTGGTGGGTCACTACAACACATGCCCTTCCACCCTTCACCAGAAATGATATTAAATCTGGCATGCTCCTTCCTGATAATAAAGCTGACTTTCTTGTAAATATAATTTTATTACAGGAAAAGTTCTTTATTCACAAATGTAAAACCCTAAAGACCAGATCTTTCTTCTCCGTTTTCATAAGAGACCTAGAAAACAATGTTCTCCTTTCACTAAATCATATGCATAAGAAATGGAATAAAACTTCTTAATATATGGTGTGAACTCAACATTATTAATAAAGATCAAATGGACCCTCTAGCACCCCCTTCCCCCCCTTTATTTATTTATTTATTTATTTATTTTAATTGTTTTCTCCTTCTCTCTTTGTTGATTGATTTTGTTCATGACCATACAGTGTCCTATTAATACTATAGTGTACATGTTTTGTAAACTTGTTCTGTTGTTTGTATTATAATAACAGCATTTAATAAATTAAATACATGAATAAAAAGTATTATAACCGCAGTAGCGTTATAGCAGCAATGTCGCGCATGCGCAGAACAAGACCTGCGTTCCCGCACATGCGCAGTACAAATCGCGTTTCCCGCACGGATCGGGTACTGACATGTATGATTATACTCCACTCTAACCACCCCCAGTGCATTATGGGTAACATGTACAGGTCGTATTAACACCTAAGCTTCTAACAGGCATTTTTAACAGTGTTTATTTAGGACAGAACCCCAAACTAATCATGAATTTTGGACAGTGTTGAGCGTGTGCTTGAACAGAAAGAGGTGTAATGGAGGGCCCTCTGCTGGAGGAACAGGAACATCTCCGCTTACTTACATATCCGGAATATTATCCTAGAAAATATCCGTGTTAGTAAACAAACACTCGGAGTGTACACTACATGAAAAAACAGAGGAAAAACCCCTACACCTAGTGCTATTAGGACGGGATTAGTTTTCCGAATGTAGGTGCACTACACGTTTTTTTACTACATTTAAAACATTTGGTTTCGGCGCAATTCGAGAGAAAAGAGTGAGCACTTTAATTTTTTTTATTTTTAGGCTGGAGAGAAAATAAAATAAAATAAAATTCCAAAGGTCCTGGGATTAAAATAAATTAAATAACACGCCTCCAAATGTAAAGTAAAGAAAAAAAAAAGGATCCCAACGTGAACACAGGGCTTTTATTTTGTCGCCCTGCTGTTTCCGGTTTCCCAGGGCAAGCAGGTCCACGTGTGTTGAGCTGTAGTAAAATGACGCAGTCCGGCAGTGTTGTGTGAGTCTGTTTTATTTATTATTGTTGTTGTTGCTCTGTTGTTGTTTGTTGTAAGGGTTTTTGTTGTTGTTGTTGCTGCAAGGGTTTTCTCTGTTGTTGTTTGTTGAGGGGTTTAAACACGGTGTCGGGTGACCAGTTACAGCTAAAGGCTAAAGCTAATGGAACTGAAGCAGCAGATGAAGATGAAGGCATGGAAAAAGCTGGAGAGGAAAAAGAGAGAGAGAAAGTCGGTTTATCTGTGTTTTGAGCGTTTGAATCTCCTTCATCTTCTTGTTTTTTTTTTCTCCACAGGAAGCCGAAGACGAAGCGCTCCAAGCGTTTCCTGCAGAACAGAGAACCCAAAGTGTCGGAGAACTGCAAGAACACCATGATCATGAAGGGAGGGAACACGAGCCAGAGCGTCACTCAGGCCCTGAAAGACATCGTAAGAGCCTGAGCCCTCGATCTAGTGCACTACATTCACATTAGACTTCCTGTGTGCACTATGTAGGGCATGTGTATAAGGAGCTCTGGGTTTTTTCATCCTTTTAGTGGGTGTATAGTGGTTTTCAACTATTCTTTGCACCCTATCTAGTGCACTAGATAGAATCACTGCTACTAACACATATATGTTCTTCGCACCCTAACTAGGACACTATTACGTAATGCACTCCGCTCCACGCAGATCTATCTAGTGCACTAGATTTCACTCCCTACGTTCAACACAAGTGCACTACATAACGGAGTAAATTACTTACTAGGTTCGTTACACCCTTTCTAGCGCACTAACAGAATTGCTACTATTCTTTTTGCTTGTTAATCCTGCTGACGTCCCTGGTGCTGATGCTGACCACAACACAGTAAACGTCACTCGCCATCACAGACTGGTAGAAGATCTCCAGCATCTTGTTACAGACATCTGAGCTTCCTCAGGAAATAGTCTGCTCATTTCCTTCCTGTATACAGGGTCAGTGTGGGTCCTCCAGTCCAGTCTGTCGTTTAAGTGGACACCCAAATACTTCAGTCAAAGCTTTAGTCCTCCGAAAGTCCATTCTTTGCTGCATGGTGGGAAGGGGTCAAAAACTTTCTTTTACACATTGTGTAGTGCACTAGATAGGGTGTAACAGACCTAGTAAGTGATTTACTCCATTATGTAGTACGTAGGGAGTGGAACAGAAACACACATCTAGTGCACTAGTTAGTGCGCATGAATCTTTCTGATCTGATACGTTTTTTATTTTCAGTACGCGTTGAAGAAACCCAACGCCGTTCTGTATAAGAAGTGAGTCTCACACTTTACACAAGCTCCACTACTTTATTTCTACGTGTTTCAGTGTGTAAACGTGTGTGTGTGTGTGTGTGTGTGTGTGTGTGTGTAGGAAGAATATCATGAGGCCATTTGAAGACTCCACGTCACTGGTGAGTCTTTGTAGTTAAGGAGTAGCTTCACCTCCATAAACACAATGCTACATGGCCATGTGATCGCTGACACACCCCTTAACCACGCCCTGTTTCCTGACAGGAATTCTTCTCCAAGAAGTCAGACTGCTCGCTGTTCCTCTTCGGTTCTCACAACAAGAAACGACCCAATAACCTGATATTCGGTATGGACCCCGACTAGTGCACTGTGTAGGGAGAATGATTTCGTACCCTAGGTAGTGCACTTGGCTTATAATCTACAAGACGTGTGCATCCTTCTGCAGTATTGCACTGGGAACTGATGTCCTGAGATCATGTTCTTCTGATTGGTTAGTGGGTTTAAGGTCCGCCCTCATTCGTTCGTTTGTGTGTGTTGTGCAGGTCGATTGTTTGATTTCCACGTGTTGGACATGTTTGAGCTCGGCATTGAGAAGTTCACATCGCTCAAAGAGGTCAAGGTGAGTTACACACACACACACACACACACACACAGTGTGATGCTGACCTGAATATCTGTGTGTTACATTATGTATTACATTGTAGATAAAACTGGCTTGTATAATGAACAGGATGTACTCTGTGTGTGTGTGTGTGTGTGTGTGTGTGTGTGTGTGTGTATGTGTGTGTGTGTGTGTGTGTGATACAGAACAGTAAGTGTGCAGAGGGGACGAAGCCCATGTTGGTGTTTGCAGGTGAACTGTTTGAGACAGATAAAGAGTACATACGTCTCAGGAGTGTCCTAACAGGTATCTATCTCTCTCTCTCTCACACACACAGACACACAGGTAAACCTGAATGAAAATGGAATCCTCTGTGTGTCCATAGATTTTTTCCGAGGTCCGTCCGTGTCCGCTGTGCGTCTCGCCGGTCTGGATCACGTTCTCCACTTCACTGCTCTCGACGGGAAAGTTTACCTGCGCAGCTACAGGTGTGTGATCATGTGACAGACCACGCCTCCTTCACTGAGACCGAGGATGAATTAGAGGCATGTTTATTCTTCACTGTTTGTGTGTGTGTGTGTGTGTCAGGGTGCTGTTGAAGAAGTCGGGCTGTCGGACACCGAGGATCGAGTTGGAGGAAATGGGTCCGTCGTTAGACCTGGCTGTGAGAAGGACTCACCTGGCCTCTGATGACCTGTACAGGACAGCACTCAGACAGCCTAAAGGAGTCAAGGTGAGTGGACCCTCTGATGCGGTGTTAGAATGGTTCAGTTTAAACTTGTATTAAACTTTGTCCTCATGATACTGCAGAATAAAATTTACAGAAAGCGCTCAGCTTCATTCTCTTTCTCCACTAGCTCCTTCCCCTCACCAGAGGTTTCTGCTTCCTCCTCCTGAGTTTTCTATTTCCTCCTGATGTCTAATATGACAGGAGCTATGATATGATAATATGACTGAAACTTTGAGCTTGTATCCTGTTAGTATTCGAGTCACTAATCCTGTTTCATTTATTTGTTTTGGGTTTTTTTGCAGCCCAAGAAGAAGAAGAACATCTCCCACGATGCCTTTGGCACCAGATATGGCCGCCTGCACATGCAGAAACAGGACCTCAGCAAACTGCAGACGAGGAAGATGAAGGGACTGAGGAAGAGGAAAGGAGATGTTGCCGGGGAAAACCCTGGCGAGACGACATCACCCAAAAAATCCAAAGCTCAGGAATAAAGGCATTTCTATGATAAAGGACATGAAATTTTTTTTGTTGTTTTTTTTTCTTTAAATAAAAGCCTCTCTGATCTGTAAAGTTGAAGCTGACTACACACATCACCTCTGGAGCACATCTGTACGACATGTTGGACACCTTTTGTAGTTGTTGGTGGGGTTTATTGGGTTCTGATCCGCACATTGCTCTTTAACAGCAACAATTAAATCACTGAATGTTTTTCACTTTTCCGCTCTGTGCTGTACTCCATTATTTTAACCACTAGGGTGGCAGAAGAATGCAACAGTTTGCTTCACATGAGCACTCAATAGTTCAACATACTAACAAGTCACTTATGAAATCATTTCATTCACCTTTAAGATTCTTTTATCGTCACTAGGCCGAGTACATATGAATAATAATATATGAGTAGACACATACTGAAATACACTATATTGCCAAAAGTTATGGAGGAACTTGACTGGCCTGCACAGAGTCCTGACCTCAACCAGACAGAATGGGGATTGGGGTTGAGGTCAGGACTCTGTGCAGGACAGTCAAGTTCCTCCACACCAAACTCGCTCATCCATGTCTTTATGGACCTTGCTTTGGTCACTGGTGTGCAGTCATGTTGGAACAGGAAGGGGTCATCCCCAAACTGTTCCCACAAAGTTGGGAGCATGAAATTGTCCAAAATGTCTTGGTATGCTGAAGCATTAAGAGTTCCTTTCACTGGAACTAAGGGACCGAGCCCCAAGCCCTGAAAAAACAACACCTGAACTCAATGATTTGGAGGGGCGTCCCAAAACTTTTGGCAATACAGTGTATACAGAGAATAGACACTTAAGTTTTGTGTGTAAAAATGCTGGATCAGATTGTTGCAATGCTTCAGTTGATATGTGTGTGTGTGTGTGTTCACAAGTCTGGAGGCATTTAGCTCCTGTACTGTATGGTGCTAGGATAGAAGCTGTTCTTAACTCTGAAATAAGGGAAATGTCCAGGGTGAGAAGAGTCCTTTAGGATGCTGTGTACAGTTCCTTTAAGGCAGAGAGCAGTCGACAATTTTATGTGGTTGATCTGCTTCTGGAGGGCTTTCTTGTCCGTCTCTGAGCTGCTGGTGTACCAGGTGGAGATGCAGCGATAGAAGGACACTAGCAGGTGGTTTTTCTTAAGGATCCTTAAAAAGTAGAGTCGCTGCTGTGCTTTTGTGACTGTGTGGTCCAGGAAAGATCCTCAGCGATGTTTGTGTGTGATCCTTGTGATCCAGTCGTGGGTGTAAAGAAGTGGACTCAGCATACAGCCTTGTGGGACACCTGTGCTGAGTGTTAAGGATGGAGGAGGAACAGGGGTCTAACTTAACCATTTGGGGTCAGAAATTCCTCACTCAGTGGAGGTTCTTCAGGACTGTGTTTGAGTTTTGAATGTTGGAAAAAAATTTCTTTTATCCTCATCAGCCACATGTTCAGATCTGCAGCAGAGCCTCTATAAGAGGAGGAAAACGCATGAAGTAGTTAAGCCACAGTGCGCATCAGAGCAGCGAAGACAGCCAGACTACTTATCTGTGGCTTTTATTTTACCGCTGCATGCCATCAGTTTGATGATCACAGGAAACAAACTGCTGTGTGATAGGGCGCTAACACGTTGTTGTTGTTGTGTTGGAGAAACAAATGCTCTACAGTGTACAAGTGTATGATACCTGTGTGAACATCACCTTCATTCACCTCTGGAACATCTGCTGAACCAGCAACTTCCAGTATTTTGTACTCCATCCTTCCAAAAACGACACAAGGCCATTTGCACACGAGAGTGCCTGTGGGTTATAACCGCTGCTGCATTTCTGTTTTAAAAAAATACGTATTATTGAAAATGTTTAGTTTATTTTAATACAACATTCCATCTATACCTCATTATTATGCCTGTGAAGCTTTATGAGCATGTGATGTCAGTCTTATGTACAATTAACACGATTAAACCTTTTTTTTTTTTTTTTTTTTTTTTAAAGTCATCATATCAGATGTCCAAAAAAAAAAATAATTATTTTTTTTTACTGCATTCGTTCGATTATATGGGATGGTTTAACACCCGTCATTATATCCCATAGAGAGGGAGGATGTACGCTGTCCAATCACAGCGTCACTTTTATGAATATGCAAACGTGACCACGCCCACTCCCGTGTATCTATTTAAACTGTACCGCAAGGCTCCCAGCGTGTCAGTAGAGCAGCGGAACTGACAGGGAGCGCTTTCATCAAGATAGCATGTCTGCGATAAAAAGCCCTTAAATCAGTTGCTTTAATCTTTATTAAATCTTTTTTTTTTTTATATATATATATATATATACACACAGCTTTGAATCCTGAGCTCTGCTGTAGGAAGTGTGTGTCACCCCTTTGTATACAATAAAAAAAAAAAACAAGAAGAAATAAAGGAGATCTCCAGTATGACGGAGGACAATCCCGTCAAGGAGAACCATGGACCTGAAACTCCAGAGGAAACCGAGTCCACGGTACCGGCTGAGAAGCCTGGGGTAAACCATGAGGAGAAGCCTGAGGAGAAGCCTGGGGTAAACCATGAGGAGAAGCCTGAGGAGAAGCCTGAGGTAAACCATGAGGAGAAGCTCCTACACGAGGAGGAGGAGGAGGAGAAGAAGGAGAAGGCAGGAGACGGAGAGAGTGAGCGGGCCATGATGGAGAAACAGCCCGAGATTGAATACCCTGAAGGCGGCTGGGGCTGGGTGGTCATGCTCGCCTCCATGTGGTGTAACGGTTCGGTTTTCGGGATCCAAAACGCCTTCGGGATCTTATTCGTGTCCCTGCTCACAGAGTTCGGCTCCGAGAACGATGAAGACCTGCGCTTCAGGACAGGTATACCTCACTATACACCAGCTTTTACCTCACTGACTTCCTGTCTGATGATAAAGCGCTTCACATCGTATACACACACGCGTTTTCACTCACGTTATTCGGAGGCGCCTTTCTTAACTTTTTATTATCATTTTATTTATTTCCATACATCTATACTCATGAATACAGCCTTCATCTTCACCTGTAACCTGTTCTTCCTCCCCGTTAACGTCAAGTGTTAAAGTTCACTCGTTTTCTTTCAAGAGATAGGAGAAGAGTTAATCACCGTATCTACCTGAGGACTTAAAGCGGAAGTGACGTCACGGACGCGACGCGCCGCGGGGATTGCTGAGGAATTGTTTATAACGACTGTATTACACTGTAATAGTCCGGTAGAGGTACAGTGTAGTGTCGTGAACAGCGGTGTTATAAACTATTACATCCTGTATTACATGTTAATAACGATAATAACCCTGATCTGTATGATGTGTTATTTCTCTCATACTTTTAAACTAAATCAGTGTACTGAAATTTGCATATCTTTCATCAAAGTAGAAATTTGCGTGTCTCACAATACAGCAGGTGATTGTCCAGTCCGGCTCAGTTCTCTGACCTGGGTCACATCTGAAACGCTGTGTATATTTATATGTATATTTATTTCTCAGGGAGTTTTTCCTTGCCTCCGTCTCCTCAGGCTTCCTCTTTAGGGATAAATAGTAACTTTAAGCTTTATTTAAAAAAAATGAAAAAAATTCTTTGTTTCTATTCTTCTGTAAAGCCGCTTTGAGACGATGTACGCTGTTAGGAGCGCTATTAGGAATAAATAGAATTGAATTCTATACGTCGGATCTAAATTCTACCGCATCCTCAATCTAAAAGTAACAGGAAATACTTGAATGACCCAAAAAAAAACCCGACTTCAAATTAGTGGGCGTGGCTTATGCTGTTCTCACCTCGTTTCATCAGATGTCAGTGTGTCACTGTAGAGTTTAGAGATAAACGAGGCAATCTGATTTATCACACGCGGTTCAGTATTTAAGATTCACACACACTCTCATTCCCGACACTGCGTTCACACACAGTGTTCAGATGTGTGTGTTGGACAGGTCATACGTCGTGATCAGTCAGCTGGCACAGCAACAGGAAAATGTCGGAGACGATTAAACCTGCTGATACACACACACACACACACACACACCTCTGTAATTCTGCACACACACTCAATATGTGTGTTTGCATTCTTGTACAAAGTCTCACCTTTAATCATGTGTTGGTATGTGCCAAGTTCACACACACACACACACACACACACACACACACACACACACACTGAGCAAGTTGTAATAAGGTATTTGAATGTAATATGGAGTGAAGATTGCATCAGTGACTGGTCTGTCCAGCTGTCTACACACACACACACACACACACACACAGTAATTCTATCTTTGCCTGAAGTATATCTCTGAGCTGCAATGAGGAAGAGGCGCTCAAATTAGCAAATTGACTATCTTATCCCTCTCTCTCTCTCTCTCTCTCTCTCTCTCTCTCTCTCTCTCTCTCTCTCTCACACACACACACACACACACACACACACACACTTCAGAAGCGTGATCTCTGACCTGTGTGAGCTTTGCCCCCTTCAAGTCTCACGCTTCATGACGGCTGACGGTCAGGCGCGAGCTCCAGCAGAGCGCCTGCTTTGTGTTTAATCTCTCAGTGAGGTGTAAATCCCATGTAATTGAGTCGGACGTAGCGTTTATTGGGGCTGAAAGGACTCAGAGAGGGGATTAATGAGGCAGCACAGGCTAATCTCACAGTGGGGGGGGGCAGGTTTTGGGGGGGTACATTTTGAGACAGGAAAGAAAACGAGTAAAAAGTGTATGTTTGAGGTAGAAGACTAGAAAAGGTTGATTTAGGTGTTAGGAGCAATAAATGGTACTGACGGGGCAGATTTGGGCAGAACTAACTCATTACACAGGGTGAGGGTAGATTTGGGGGAAAGAAAAGATATTTGCTTTGTGCATTAATGCTATAAATGGTTCATAGTTTTTTTTGGATAGGATTTAGACCGGACCGTTCCATCTGGCGATCTTCTTCTAAAGTCGTTATTTTGTTGGCATGGACTTGTGCTTTGTGCTGGAATGTGAAATTTTTCTTCAGCTTCAGAGGTATATGACATAGGGGTATTTGGATATACATTATATTGGCAAAAGTTTTGGGATACCCCTCCAAATCACTGAATTCAGGTGTTGGGCTCGGTCCCTTAGTTCCAGTGAAAGGAACTCTTAATGCTTCAGCATACCAAGACATTTTGGACAATTCCATGCTCTTTGTGTGAACAGTTTGGGGATGACCCCTTCCTGTTCCAACATGACTGCACACCAGTGACCAAAGCAAGCTCCATAAAGACATGGCTGAGTGAGTTTGGTGTGGAGGAACTTGACTGGCCTGCACAGAGTCCTGACCTCAACCCCATAGAACACCTTTGGGATGAATTAGTCTTGGTATGCTGAAGCATTAAGAGTTCCTTTCACTGTAAAAAAAAAACAAAAAAAAAACCTCCAACCCCTGATAAACTATACCTGAACTCGGTGATTTGGAGAAGTGTTGCAAAACCTTTGGAAATATAGTGTATCCATGATTCCCCATCCTGATGAGAGTCCCAGTCCTGGGTGAAGGAGAAACAGCTGCACAGCATGATGCTGCCATCACCATGCTTCGGGTGATCAGCTGACTTGTCCTTGGTCTCATCAGATCAGAACACATTTTGTCACATGGTTTGGGGTGATTTAGGCGAGTCTACCCCTGAGCCCAGACTGGGAGTGACCAGTATTCTCAGATATACCTTCAGCTTCTTTCTGTAGGTCTCTCAGCAGCCTCCCTGATCTGTTTTATGTGTATACTTGTTCTTTTGTCTATTCTGGAGGAACGTCTGGTTTCTGGTGAGGTCACTGTGATCCTCCGCTTGAGATGAGAGGCTTCACGGTACACCTAATTCTTTTATACCCTTCTCCTATATATATATATATATATATATACCTATATATTTCTGCAGTGAGGAAATAATGTCTTTAAAAGTGTGTAAACTTTTAGATTTAGTGGAGTTTGGATGGAGACAGGAAAGGGGTAAATGTAAGGGTCAATTTGGGGACCAAATAAAAGGACATTTGAGGGGTAGATTTAGGGAAATGCTACATTGTTTTAATATACTTGCAACATTGTGTGTGTGTTTGTGTGTGTGTGTGTGTGTGTGTGTGTGTGTGTAGCCATTTTCCACAGGAAAGTCGTGCTGTTGACAAGGCAGTATGTCGCTGTATCTTGTTTACATAATCAAAACCAGGTTTCCGTTCTTGACAGAACACATGCGTGTATGAGGGCCTCCATGATGTTTTCCGGCGGTTTCTTCATCCTGAGACACAAAAATAAAGCCATTATTTACAGGTTAACTGACGTGTTTTAAACACAGGAGGAGAACATAAACATGTGGCCTTCAGCATCACAGATGTTGAGTTATTCATTAACACTGTGTTTGATCTTAGAAGTCCTGCTCAGGTGAAGGTCACTGAATGGTGGGAGATACACACATGCAAATCACCCCATATTCAGTAGGGAGAGACAGCTTAATACTGGCCACATGTTTTGTGAGGTTACTAGAAGCAGCCAATAAGAGTTACACGTGATGAGGCGGAACAACTGTAACAGTTCTCATGTGTGCCCAAAAAACTGAGGTCAGTTCAACTGGTCTGTTTGTGTAGACAGCATTACATGCTCAGTTGTCCTACATATCCCATAATTTTGAGTATAGAGTGAGTATTGTGAATAAAGAGAGTATTGAGAGTATAGAGAGTGAGTATTGCAAATATTGATTATTGTGAGTGAGTATTGTCAGTATAGAGAGTGAGTAGAGTGAGAGTATTGTGAGTATAGAGAGTGAGTAGAGTGAGTAGAGAGAGAGTATTGTGAGTATAGAGAGAGAGTAAAGAGAGAGTATTGTGAGTATAGAGAGTGAGTAGAGAGAGAGTATTGTGAGTATAGAGAGTGAGTAGAATGAGTAGAGAGAGAGTATTGTGAGTATAGAGAGAGAGTAAAGAGAGAGTATTGTGAGTATAGAGAGTGAGTAGAGAGAGAGTATTGTGAGTATAGAGAGAGAGTAAAGAGAGAGTATTGTGAGTATAGAGAGTGAGTAGAGTGAGTAGAGAGAGAGTATTGTGAGTATAGAGAGAGAGTAAAGAGAGAGTATTGTGAGTATAGAGAGTGAGTAAAGAGAGAGTATTGTTAGTATAGAGAGAGTAAAGAGAGAGTATATATAGAGAGAGTATTGAGAGTATAGAGAGAGTATAGAGAGAGAGTATTGAGAGTATTGAGAGAGAGTATTGAGAGAGAGTATTGAGAGTATAGAGAGAGAGTATTGAGAGTAGAGAGAGAGAGTATAGAGAGAGAGTATTGAGAGTATAGAGAGAGAGTATTGAGAGTATAGAGAGAGAGTATTGAGAGTATAGAGAGAGAGTATTGAGAGTATAGAGAGAGAGTATTGAGAGTATAGAGAGAGAGAGTATAGAGAGAGAGTATTGAGAGTATAGAGAGAGAGCATTGAGAGTATAGAGAGAGAGTATTGAGAGTATAGAGAGAGAGTATTGAGAGTATAGAGAGAGAGCATTGAGAGTATAGAGAGAGAGTATTGAGAGTATAGAGAGAGAGTATTGAGAGTATAGAGAGAGAGTATTGAGAGTATAGAGAGAGAGTATTGAGAGTATAGAGAGAGAGAGTATTGAGAGTATTGAGAGAGAGTATAGAGAGAGAGTATTGAGAGTATAGAGAGAGAGTATTGAGAGTATAGAGAGAGAGAGAGTATAGAGAGAGAGAGTATTGAGAGTATATATAGAGAGAGAGTATAGAGAGAGAGTATTGAGAGTATAGAGAGAGAGTATTGAGAGTATAGAGAGAGAGTATTGAGACTATAGAGAGAGAGAGTAGGGAGAGAGGGGTATTGAGAGTATAGAGAGAGAGTATTGAGAGAGAGGGGTATTGAGAGTATAGAGAGAGAGTATTGAGAGAGAGAGTATTGAGAGTATAGAGAGAGAGAGTATAGAGAGAGAGTATTGAGAGTATAGAGAGAGAGAGTATAGAGAGAGAGTATTGAGAGTATAGAGAGAGAGTATAGAGAGAGAGTATTCAGAGTATAGAGAGAGGAGTATAGAGAGAGAGAGAGTATTGAGAGAGAGTATTGTGAGTATAGAGAGAGAGTATAGAGAGAGAGTATTGAGAGTATAGAGAGAGAGAGTATAGAGAGAGAGTATTGAGAGTATAGAGAGAGAGTATTGAGAGAGAGAGTTTTGAGAGTATAGAGAGAGAGAGTATAGAGAGAGAGTATAGAGAGAGAGTATTGAGAGTATAGAGAGAGAGTATTGAGAGTATAGAGAGAGAGTATTGAGAGTATAGAGAGAGAGTATTGAGAGTATAGAGAGAGGGGTATGAGAGAGGTATTGAGGATAGAGAGAAAATTGAGAGTATAGAGAGAGAGTATTGAGAGTATAGAGAGGGGTATTGAGAGTATAGAGAGAGAGATTGAGAGTATAGAGAGAGAGTATTGAGAGTATAGAGAGGGGTATTGAGAGTATAGAGAGAGAGTATTGAGAGTATAGGAGAGAGTATTGAGAGTATAGAGAGAGAGTATTGAGAGTATTGAGAGAGAGTATAGAGAGGGGTATTGAGAGTATAGAGAGAGAGTATTGAGAGTATAGAGAGAGAGAGAGTATAGAGAGAGAGTATTGAGAGTATATATAGAGAGGAGTATAGAGAGGGGCTTGGGGTATAGAGAGAGAGTTTTGAGAGTATAGAGAGAGAGTATTGAGAGTATAGAGAGAGAGTATTGAGAGTATAGAGAGAGAGTATAGAGAGAGAGTATTGAGAGTATTGAGAGTATAGAGAGAGGGGTATAGAGAGAGAGAGTATTGAGAGTAAAAAGAGAGAGAGTATGGGGAGAGATAGAGAGGGGTATTGGGGTATAGAGAGAGAGTATTGGAGTATAGAGAGAGAGTATTGAGAGTATAGAGAGAGAGATTGAGAGTATAGAGAGAGAGATTGAGAGTATAGAGAGAAAATTGAGAGTATAGAGAGAGAGTAGGGGTATAGAGAGAGAGTATTGAGAGTATAGAGAGGGGTATTGGGGTATAGAGAGAGAGTTTTGAGACTATAGAGAGAGAGAGTATGGAGAGAGAGAGTATTGAGAGTATAGAGAGAGAGTATTGAGAGAGAGAGTATTGAGAGTATAGAGAGAGAGTTTTGAGAGAGAGTTTTGGAGTATAGAGAGAGAGAGTATAGAGAGGGGTATTGAGAGTATAGAGAGAGAGAGTATAGAGAGAGAGTATTGAGAGTATAGAGAGGGGGTATAGAGAGAGAGTTTTCAGGTATAGAGAGAGGGGTATAGAGAGAGAGAGAGTATTGAGAGAGAGTATTGTGAGTATAGAGAGAGAGTATAGAGAGAGAGTATTGAGAGTATAGAGAGAGAGAGTATAGAGAGAGAGTATTGAGAGTATAGAGAGAGAGTATTGAGAGAGAGAGTATTGAGAGTATAGAGAGAGAGAGTATAGAGAGAGAGTATAGAGAGAGAGTATTGAGAGAGAGTATAGAGAGAGAGTATTGAGAGTATAGAGAGAGAGTATTGAGAGAGAGTATTGGAGTATAGAGAGAGAGAGTAGGGAGAGGGGTATTGTGAGTATAGAGAGAGAGAGTATTGAGAGAGGGGTATTGAGAGTAAGAGAGAGAGTTTTGAGAGAGAGTATTGTGAGTATAGAGAGAGAGAGTATAGAGAGGGGTATTGAGAGAGAGAGTATTGAGAGTATAGAGAGAAAGTATAGAGAGAGAGTATTGAGAGTATATATATAGAGAGAGTATAGAGAGAGAGTATAAAAAGAGAGAGTATAGAGAGAGAATTGTGAGTATAGAGAGAGAGAGAGTATAGAGAGAGAGTATTGAGAGTATAGAGAGAGAGAGAGTATATAGAGAGAGTATAGAGAGAGAGTATTGAGAGTATAGAGAGAGAGGGGTATAGAGAGAGGGGTATTGAGAGTATAGAGAGAGAGAGAGTATAGAGAGAGAGTATTGAGAGTATAGAGAGAGAGAGAGTAGAGAGAGAGAGAGAGAGTATAGAGAGAGGGGTATTGAGAGTATATAGAGAGAGAGAGTATATATAGAGAGAGTATTGAGAGTATAGAGAGAGAGAGAGTATAGAGAGAAAATTGGGAGTATAGAGAGAGAGAGTATTGAGAGTATAGAGAGAGAGTATTGAGAGTATATAGAGAGAGAGAGTATAGAGAGAGAGAGTATTGAGAGTAAAAGAGGGGTATAGAGAGAGAGAGTTTGAGAGTTAAGAGAGAGGGGTATGAGAGGGGTATAGAGAGAGAGAGTTTGAGAGTTAGAGAGAGGGGTATAGGAGGGGTATTGAGAGTATAGAAGAGGAGAGTTAGAGAGAGGAGTTTGAGAGTATTAGAGAGAGAGAGTATAGAGAGAGGGGTATAGAGAGAGTATAGAGAGAGAGTATTGAGAGTATAGAGGAGGAGAGAAATATAAAAAAAGAGA
>JAUCMX010000030.1:8867730-8872633 GCA_033459395.1 Hemibagrus guttatus | reverse complement strand
CTCTCTCTCTCTCCCCTCTCTCTGTCTGTCTCACTCCTCTCTCTCACTCTCTCTCTCTCCTCTCTCTTTTCTTCTCACCCCTCTCTCTTCCCTCTCTCTTTTCTTCTCTCTCTCTCTCTCTCTGTCTGTCTTCTCTCTCTCTCTCTCTTTTCTTCTCTCTCTCTCTTTTTCCTCTCTCTCACTCCTCTCTTCTTCTCCTCCTCTCTCTCTCTCTCCCCTCTCTCTGTCTGTCTCACTCCTCTCTCTCACTCTCTCTCTCTCTCCTCTCTCTCTCTCTCTTTTTCTCACCCCTCTCTCTCCTTCCCCTCCTCCTCTCTCTCTCTCTCTCCTCTCTCCTTCTCTCTCTCTCTCTCCCCTCTCTCTCTCTCTCTCTGTCTGTCTCTCCCCTCCTCTCTCTCTCTCTTTTTCTCTCTGTCTCTCTCCCCACTCTCTCTCTCTCTCTCTCTCTCTCTCTCTCTCTCTCTCTGTCTGTCTGTCTCTCTCTCTCTCACACTCTCTCTCTCTTTATTCTATTCTTCTTTCTATTCTTCTCCTTATTTCTTGTAAGTCTTGTGTAGATCAAGCATTATACCTTAAAAATAGACCACAAAAAAAAAGTGTTGGAGTTAGCTCTAACGGCCGAGTGATTAAATGACTGTGTGTCCGTCTGTGTCCAGTTCTCTGGGCACTCTGTACTTCACATATGGTGTGGTGTTTGCATGCGGATGTTCGTTCGCGTATCAGCCGAGCCTCGTCATCCTCGGACATTATTTTAAAGGGTTTTGTTTTCCTTCTGCGTCAGCGAGTAATATTCACGTATATGTTAATAACGTGTGATGATTAATATAGTTGATTCATTTCCTAATCTCAGAAACGTTTAGGTTTGGTGAACGGTGTGGTGACGGCGGGGAGTAGCATCTTCACCATCTCTCTGCCTCCGTTGCTCTCGAGCCTGCTGAACCACATCGGCCTGCAAAACACACTGCGCATCCTCTGCATCCCGATGTTCATCCTCATGCTGGCCGGATTCACCTACAAGCCACGCCTCCCACAGAAAGGGGGAGTCAAAGAAGGCCTCGTTAAAGAGGATCTGTAACATCCAGATCTGGAGAAGTCTGAGTTACAGGATCTGGGCCTTTGGAATTCCGGCCGCGCTCTACGGATACTTCGTGCCCTAGTCCACCTGGTCAGTGTGTGTGTGTGTGTGTGTGTGTGTGTATATCCATCAATGCTTACACACACCCTTTCTCACAATCTCAGTGTAAATATTTTCATACTTACCTCAGTAATCCTAAATACATGGTTCAGGTTTAGCCCCCCCCCCACACACACACACACACACACACACACACACACACACACACACATCAAACACACAAGCACACGCGCAGTGAGAGTTTCCTGCAGAGAATGTGATCCGTCCTCCACAAACACACTGCCGTATACAAATAAACACCACCTCACACACGCTGTTGCTTCAGTATTGTGTGACACTCACAGCATGAAAAGTGTCACAGCACGTGTTGTGTGTGTGAGTGACTGTGTGTGTAAATGTGTGTCGCTCATCCCCTGGCTTTTAAAAACACTCCTTGTCTGGCAGGCTGCAGCAGTGAGTGTGAACTTTATACCTCTGTTTTTACTCCATCACACACAAATCCATCATTATTAGGACCCTCATATTGACACACATACTGGTTAGGGTGCAAGTGTATGAGGGAACATGGTAACCTAATAACTAGGGTAGAGGTAGTCAGTAACCAGTACTGTTCCCTGGATCTTCCATGTCCCTGTATTAGACTCAGTAGTACTCTCGTACTCAGTAGTACTCTCAGTAGTAGACTCAGTACTACACTAAGTAGTACTCTCAGTAGTAGACTCTGTAGTAGTCTTAGAAGTACACTCAATAGTACTCTCAGTAGCACACTCAGCAGTAATACACTCAGCAGTAATACTCTCAGCAGGACTCTCAGTAGGAGACTCAGTATTACACTCAGTAATACTCTCAGTAATACTCTCAGTAGTACACTCAGTAATACTCTCAGTAGTACACTCAGTAGTACACTCAGTAGTACACTCAGTAATACTCTCAGTAATACTCTCAGTAGTACACTCAGTAGTACACTCAGTAATACTCTCAGTAATACTCTCAGTAGTACACTCAGTAGTACACTCAGTAATACTCTCAGTAGTACACTCAGTAATACTCTCAGTAGTACACTCAGTATTACACTCAGTAATACTCTCAGTAGTACACTCAGTATTACACTCAGTAATACTCTCAGTAGTACACTCAGTAGTACACTCAGTAATACTCTCAGTATTACTCTCAGTAGTACACTCAGTATTACTCTCAGTAGTACACTCAGTAGTACACTCAGTAATACTCTCAGTAGTACACTCAGTAATACTCTCAGTAGTACACTCAGTAATACTCTCAGTAGTACACTCAGTAGTACACTCAGTAATACTCTCAGTAGTACACTCAGTAGTACACTCAGTAGTACGCTCAGTATTACTCTCAGTAGTACACTCAGTAATACTCTCAGTATTACTCTCAGTAGTACACTCAGTATTACACTCAGTAGTACGCTCAGTATTACTCTCAGTAGTACACTCAGTATTACTCTCAGTATTACTCTCAGTAGTACACTCAGTATTACACTCAGTAGTACGCTCAGTATTACACTCAGTAGTACGCTCAGTAGTACGCTCAGTAGTATGCTCAGTAGTACGCTCAGTATTACACTCAGTAATACTCTCAGTAGTACACTCAGTAATACTTTCAGTAGTACACTCAGTATTACACTCAGTAGTTACTCTCAGTAGTACACTCAGTAGTGCATTCAGTAGTACACTCAGTAGTACACTCAGTAGTACTCTCAGTAGTGCATTCAGTAGTACGCTCAGTAGTACACTCAGTAGTACACTCAGTAATACACTCAGTAGTACACTCAGTAGTACACTCAGTAATACACTCAGTAGTACACTCAGTAGTGCATTCAGTAGTACACTCAGTAGTACACTCAGTAGTACACTCAGTAGTGCATTCAGTAGTACACTCAGTAGTACACTCAGTAATACACTCAGTAGTACACTCAGTAGTGCATTCAGTAGTACACTCAGTAGTACACTCAGTGGTACACTCAGAAGTACACTCAGTAGTACACTCAGTAGTACACTCAGCATTACACTCAGTAGTACACTCAGTAGTACGCTCAGTAGTGCATTCAGTAGTACACTCAGTAGTGCATTCAGTAGTACACTCAGTAGTGCATTCAGTAGTACTCTCAGTAGTACTCTCAGTAGTGCATTCAGTAGTACGCTCAGTAGTACACTCAGTAATACACTCAGTAGTACACTCAGTAGTGCATTCAGTAGTACACTCAGTAATACACTCAGTAGTACACTCAGTAGTACTCTCAGTAGTGCATTCAGTAGTACACTCAGTAGTACACTCAGTAATACACTCAGTAGTACACTCAGTAGTACACTCAGTAATACACTCAGTAGTACACTCAGTAGTGCATTCAGTAGTACACTCAGTAGTACACTCAGTAATACACTCAGTAGTACACTCAGTAGTGCATTCAGTAGTACACTCAGTAATACACTCAGTAGTACACTCAGTAGTGCATTCAGTAGTACACTCAGTAATACACTCAGTAGTACACTCAGTAGTGCATTCAGTAGTACACTCAGTAGTACACTCAGTATTACACTCAGTAGTACACTCAGTAGTGCATTCAGTAGTACACTCAGTAGTACACTCAGTAATACACTCAGTAGTACACTCAGTAGTGCATTCAGTAGTACACTCAGTAGTGCATTCAGTAGTACACTCAGTAGTGCATTTAATAGTACACTCAGTAGTACACTCAGTAGTGCATTCAGTAGTGCATTCAGTAGTACATTCAGTAGTACACTCAGTAGTTCACTCAGTATTACACTCTGTAATACACTCAGTAGTACACTCAGTAGCGCATTCAGTAGCACACTCAGTAGTACACTCAGTAGTACACTCAGTATTGCACTCAGTAGTACACTCAGTAGTGCATTCAGTAGTACACTCAGTAGTACACTCAGTAGTGCATTCAGTAGTACACTCAGTAGTACACTCAGTAGTACACTCAGTAATGCATTCAGTAGTACACTCAGTAGTACACTCAGTAGTACACTCAGTAGTGCATTCAGTAGTACACTCAGTAGTACATTCAGTAGTACACTCAGTAGTACACTCAGTAGTGCACTCAGTAGTACACTCAGTAGTACACTCAGTAGTGCATTCAGTAGTACACTCAGTAGTACACTCAGTAGTGCATTCAGTAGTACACTCAGTAGTACACTCAGTATTACACTCAGTAGTACACTCAGTAGTGCATTCAGTAGTACACTCAGTAGTACACTCAGTGGTACACTCAGTAGTACACTCAGCATTACACTCAGTAGTACACTCAGTAGTACGCTCAGTAGTGCATTCAGTAGTACACTCAGTAGTGCATTCAGTAGTACTCTCAGTATTACACTCAGTAGTACACTCAGTAGTGCATTCAGTAGTACACTCAGTAGTACACTCAGTGGTACACTCAGTAGTACACTCAGCATTACACTCAGTATTACACTCAGTAGTACACTCAGTAGTGCATTCAGTAGTACACTCAGTAGTGCATTCAGTAGTGCATTCAGTATAACCTTTGGCCTGACAAATTGTGTTTGTTGGTCAGGTGACTTGTGGTGGTGTCTTGTCCAGTTCCTCTGTGCTGACCGGTGCAGTTTGTGTGTGAAGCAGTAGTGAAAGTGCAGATGCTTGTGTTCTGAGAGCCAGTGTGTGTCAGCATTAATCATCCCTAACACTTTATTACTGCTTTACAGCCTTTGACCTTTCGTGGTGTTTTTCTCACATAGTCTCCAGTGTATTTGTGTGTGT